>JAQGCH010001275.1:0-16427 GCA_034699485.1 Nanhermannia elegantula | reverse complement strand
TTTGTTTACAAAAAATAGTTAAAATAATATTTTCGTGTTTTAATTATCTTTATTTTAGTTTAAAATCACATTAAAATGAGTTTAAATTCGAAATAATACTTCATATAAATGTTTAAAACAAAATAAAATTTTGTCCATAATTTTTTTAGAGACGGTGGCAAACCTTTATTACATGCGCTATTCACTGAAAGCTCACAAGTATGACTGGGACCCAGCTTCGTGGCAGACGCTGGTAATTATTTACTTTCAGTTACAATATTTTTGACATTACATTTAATTTCAATAAAATAATTTTCTATTTCATCATTGAATTTATTTTAAACATGAAAATCGGAAAAAGACTAGCTTTACATTACTGTTAGTTTGAGTTCAACTATTTTCGTTATACAGTATTAACATCAGATGTTATAGTTATTTCTGTCTTAATAGTATTAAGTCGATGCGGGTGTGGATAAAGATGGTGTACTGTATATATCCTTTATGTATAGCGTCTACCTTTTGACGCTTGTATTACCTGAAGTGAGAATAATATAATTGTTTCACTTTCTCGCAAACCCCTCCCTTTCTCCCTTATGATCTTTTTATGACACTTTAGATGAAATTAAAATTACAAATAAAAGCAATTGAAACATAAAAAGTGCCAACAAGAAGCAAAAAACTGTTTAGATTACACAAAAAAACATTTTTATTGTTTTGTCCCGATATTTGTATTGAACACCTTTCAACCTTTATCTCTACACATATTCAATTCCCACTTCAGGGAATACAGGCGTCAAAAGGTAGACGCTATACCTAAAGGATATATACAGTGTACTGGTATTTCTAAGAAAATGTTTTATATCTATAAAATAGTACATTATATGTAAAAACTTTAACTCAAATAAATCATTTGAGTTTAAGTTTAGGTTTTTTGTGTACAAAATATCATTTATTTAAGTTTAAGTTAAAGTTTTAAACTTTAAATGTATTTGAGTTTAGGTTTAGGTTTAGGTTTAGGTTTCACAGAATAATTAATTTGAGTTTAAGTTGATATTCATTTGATAATTAGTCCCGATTTTTTATTGATTTGAAAATGAGTAAAATTAAACATAAATTTAAACAAAATATTGTTTCCAAAATACGTCACAATTATGAAATGGTTCGTTCAATATGTGGCCGAACTTATAGGGATTCAATTCCATTACTCTGGAAATCTGTTGACTTTCAGGAGATTTGATTAGTGTCGGCCATTCAATGCTAGAGTTGTCTGAATGCGGTTTTCTATTTAAATTCAATTTTAATATCAAATTTAATACAAATGATTGCTTCAAAAAATGGAAGTAATTTATACCCAGTTTTAGCGAAATTAGTCCATAAGTTCATTACAAATTTGCTGAAACTTCTATCACTTTCTGTTCGAATTTCAGGTCTCATGAATGGCATCCCAAAAACGAATTCTATATCTGCGCCATGACATACACCCATCCATTCGGGCCCACATGCATAGAGACTGGTGTCATTGCGTCTATGAGTTAACTCATAGAAGTAAACACTATCTTTTGGGGAATACTTTGCAAATTGTTGAGCAAAGAAATATGTGGGACAGGTAAGAATCAAATCACCATAAAATGACCCAAAAGCTAATATTAAAGCTGTTTTATTATTAGGATCTATGTTTGAAAAATAAAATTTTGAAACCATATCTGTATCGATACCGGGATAAGACATCAATTTGACCAAATCTACTAAATCTGTTTTGTTTAGTTCGGATTCTTTTAGTTTTGAAAAACTCAAATACGCCAATAGTGTCCCCTCATTAGCCGTTACCCCAGTCATTATCTGAATACCTGTTGCATTAAAAAAATGTTTACGATGCTTAACATAAAAACATAAGAAGAATATAAACCTTTGCTGAAATTTCCAGTTTTGAAAGCATTTTGAGCAGAAAATGGTAAAAATTGTGTGTCATAGATAGGAGTCATATAACTAAGTATATTCAAATAACTGCTTATTTTTTGTGCGTCCACTTTTCTCAGACATTCTAACCATTGATTATCATTTGAGCAGTTCAATGATTCGCTCATTTCTTTTGCTGCAACGAGAGCTTCAGCTTTTGTTACAAAACCTCCATTTTTATAACCTAAAGTAGCGCCGCTTTGAAGAATTGCTCTCTGAAAAAGATTTCTTGAAATCGGTGATAATATCAAAGCTGCGACAGACATACTGCCAGCACTTTCACCAAATATTGTTATCTGATTTGAATCGCCACCAAATAAATGAATATTTTCTTTGACCTTATAATAAGAAAAGATCTCTTTTGCTATAATTACCAAAGATTTTCAAAAGAATTATGAAATAAAAGAGTAAAACCGAACCCATTTGAGAGCTAAAGTTTGGTCAAAGAGTCCCATATTTCCAGGCGCTGATTCTTGTCCACCATATAGGAAACCAAAAGCACCGACTCTATAGTTAGCACTGACCACAACCACATCATTTGTTGCTAACACTTTTCCGTCATAAAATGGCAATTGAAATATTGATCCAATAATGAATCCTCCGCCATATAACCAGAACATTACTGGTTTTAATGAAAATTCTGTTTCATTTTCTGGTAATTCAGGTGACCATACATTTAACACTAAACAGTCTTCATTTTCAGTCAGATTTCCAAAATCAGGACCCAATGAACCTGGCATGTATTTCATCTGAAAGCAAGAATTTTTCGGTTGAGTTGCATCGATTACCCCCTATTAGAGATAATATTTAATTTAATTAATTGCAAATATTTGTCAATTTATTCTTTACTTCTAAAGGTTTTTTAAGTGGTTGTGGTTTTGCAAATCTAAGATACCCGAGCGGTGGTTCTGCAAAAGGAATGCCTAAAAACTGGTTAATAGTTTTATTGAACACATTTAAAGTGCTTCCTTTCACTAAACCAGAACTTGTTTTCACTTTTACATCGTTTGGTTCAATACAGATTACATTTTCCAAATCAAACAAATATACAGCAAATAATAAAAATTTAAATATCATTTTGAAGATGTAGTATGGAATAGAAAAGCAGACTGTCGTTATAAATGTAAACAAAATCTTTTAACATTAACTTTTTAAATTTGAAACATTATTGTAATTGAATGTAACGAAAATAAATTGAATGCTTTTATACATTATTCCATAGCCTATCAGAAGCTTTTCCCTAATCTATACTCTTATACTCAAATCATTATGTTTTTCCATATTTCTCTATAGAATTTTTCGTAAATTACTATATATTTTTTATTTATTTTTATAAAAAGACCTTTGATAGAGTGCTAAGCTTCTGATAAGCCATGTTTCATTAACATTTCATTCCCATAATTATTATAATTTTGCTGTAATTAAGATATGTGTTACGTAAGCTTTTGTTTTTGAAATGATGGGAATTATTGTTATATTTGAAACGTGTTAACCATAATATACTGTACCAGTATTTCAATGAGTCAGAGTAAAAAAGATGATTCATAATGATTGCATAACAATTTTAATATTTAAAATTAAAAAATGAATAGATCTATTTCAAGTGAAATTTTACTAAACTTTAAGTTTTAATATCTTTACAAGTATTAGCTTTTAATGAATATAACATTTTCTATATGATGACCTGTTTTTTGGCTACAAATAGACACCAATATTTTAATGATAGGAGCGCGTTAAGAATCTTGACCATCGAAAGTTTACGCCACTCCTGTCTCGTACCTTTCCATAGCTCGTCAATATGTTTGCGGTCATTCTAATGATATTTTTTTAGAGATCTTCTGATAAAAAGGTGTCAAAGCATATTTCACATAATAATATGAATTGGCTTTAATATTTTTGGCCTTTAGGTGCTAAATTTCTCAAGTATTAAAAATTTATTACAAAGTTTTCGGATGTTAAACTTTATCTGATTCTGCATTTTGCTAAGTAACGGTTTGAAACACTATAGTTTTAGCAAAAATTGAAATAATTTTTGAACCGGAAGTCATAGGTTGATAATTTTGGCACCGTTTAAACCGACTCGTTAAATACCAGCGAATTGACATATCATGTGACTTTAAGAAGCTCCGCCTACTCAGAAACAGGAACCACGTGAAATTTACAAAAGTGGGCGTATCTCGTGAACGGAAGGGCGTGGCTCAAAAATTTT
Organism: Nanhermannia elegantula; assembly: GCA_034699485.1. Classification (NCBI taxonomy): domain Eukaryota; kingdom Metazoa; phylum Arthropoda; class Arachnida; order Sarcoptiformes; family Nanhermanniidae; genus Nanhermannia; species Nanhermannia elegantula. Next base: position 12,283 of record JAQGCH010001275.1, on the reverse strand, counting down.
TTCATAATCTAATTTCTTTTGATGAGTTCTATCGATATGACCCATCAGCTAATTTTTATGTCTTCGCTCGTACTTAGTTCCTCTGATTTTCCTTAACTTCGTTGGAAAACCTTCTGACCTAACCATCATGTCCTGAAGAGTTTAACATGATGGTAAACATTTTAATTTAGACAATCAATATATCAATTTAAAGCTACATATATGATCTTTAATTTGATACATAATTCATGTATTTTAATTAAGTATCAAAAAAGTTATCAACATTTTAAAGTTTAGTAAAATTTCACTCCCCATGCTCTGTAAATGCCGACAAAACTATAATTTAATATTTTATTACACTATTACGAATAACTTTCCAAAATTATAATGAAATACAGTCAGTAATATTATAGTACAAGTTAGTATAAAATAGTAGAGTATCAATTCATAATTTCAAGATTATCGAAGGATCCAACACTACTGGATTCTTACTTCATAACAATATAAACTGTGATGGCAGCGCTCGGCGCTCGCTTTTTCAAGGCGAGCGAGCGCCGAGCGTTTACCGAGCGTCAAGTCAGTCAAGTTCATGAATAGCTCCCTATTTTCAAAAAATTGTCTCAGAAAACCATGGAGTGTTTAACATCCCTCTACATATTTTACATACTCATACTTGCCTTAATAATTGAGATTGATTTTTGCATAATGCTATTATCAATTGCGTGTATATTATATTATCAAAAATTTTAACTATTGTTTTAATTTTGAATAAATAAATCAGTGAAATTCAATATAAGTTGACATGCGTTGTATTTTGCTATAAAGCGGGTATAAAATCGCGGTCTGCATTCATATAATATCTATTTTCCGATATGTTTGCAAACTTTCATATTTTCGGGATATCCTGGCAATCGCCTCCTTAGTCATCACTAAAATGCAAAACAGACGGTCTATTGAGTAAAATATAATCTTAATTTGTTGCGCTTCTATGTCTAAATTCTTTAAAACAAAATAATTTATAAATTACTATTAAAAATATTGGTAACTTGTAAAAATTAAAGCTTTATAACATTAAATACATCTACTTTATAAAAAATTATCTGTTAAATTTAACGCTCGGCTAAATTTAGGCGCTCGAAGCTCGCGCTCATTACCGATCGCCTTTCGCTCGAGCGTTTGCTATCACTGACTATAAATATAATTTAAATGTATTTTTTTGTAAAAGCCATAATTGAGTTAATAGCAGAGGAATTCTGAAAGTAATGTTTGCATATATTTAAAGAGAGGGCTATTCTCGTTCTCTATTACTGCACATATTGGACAGTGTTTTGTTCTGTTTTGTTCCTGTTCCCGTTCCCGTTCTTTAATCTATATAATACAGTTTTCATATGCATTAAAACTTTATTCTCATTCAAATGTATTAATTTTGTGTGCCTTTAGGTACGAATGTCCCGATTAATTAATCTCATGAAGACTTTTAAAAGTTCACATTAGATTTATGAAACTATTCCTTTGTAGAAATTGTTTCAAAAAATCAGTCAAATTTAAAGTATTTTCTTAGAAAAATTTAAAGCTCTGATCATAGTTTTTAGTTTGAATCAAATGAAAAAACTTTTGTTCTATACCATAGAGGCTTTCCATTAATGATAAATTTTGTTTATTTAAACACCGATTAAAATTGGAATAAACATTATCTTTACTAAATATGCGGATTTAATGTTATATATTTAATCTTTTTATCAAATCTGAGATGAGATGTTAGAAATAAGTGTGAAAGCACTCATTTAAAGGCAATTTAATTAAGAAATCTTATTTTTACTTCATTTAAATAACACATCTAATGCTTTACGCGTATAAATGTTACAAAGTTTATGCTTTTGTAAGGAATATTAAATTGGAATCTTGTGGTGTTAGTCGAGAGCACACCTGCAAAATTGTTATATTTATAATGCGTTCAAATCTATGCATTCTATAAATAGTTGAAATTAAATTTAGTTTTTTTCATCCCAAGACTGGTTTATCCTAAAACAAGATTTAGGTTCATGTGAACATCAAATAAAATCGAGTGCTGTTTTGTAAAGTTTCTGTTATTTGTTTACTCGTTAGTGTAATTAATGTTATAATACATTTTGAAATTAGCTAAAAGCTTGATTAGTCTGGAGATTAGTCATGTATTAATTCCATATCAAATATTAAATTATATACATTCAACTTTTGATTGTCAAGTAATAATCAAACAAATTCTAATATTAATATTTTCAAAGTTATATTAAAAATAGTTATATATAAATAAATTTAGAAATTGTATAATTAGCTCGAAATTGTATAATAAAGAAAACATATTCAGCACTTTGTTGTTTGCGCATTCAGTAATATTATGTGATTTTCAAATTATTAACTTTAATCTGAACTTAAAATAATACTTTTCCTCATTTTGGAAACATTGCATCTATTTTTATGCAATACGGATATGATTTTTCATGATTTTCCATTAATAACAGCAACACTGATATACAGGTCGAATCACTTAAACGCGAACACTTTCATCAATTACTACTTCATACTATTGATAGGTTTTTGAGTACAAGTATTAAAAACGTATTAGGACTTTAATATCGAAACAGAAATCCCAATCCACCGGTTTTTAGTACACTAAAAGTGGTTTGACATAAATATAGATCAACTATCAGTGAATGTTGAATATCATGAAAAACAAACTTTTATGAAACACTAATTTTAGTATTTCGGAAAAGAATTCATTTTTAAATTTAGTTTTAAATATATTTATATATCTAAAGCTTTCTCTCTTTTATAATACTGGAGAAAATTCATTTTGAGCTTTCTTTTTATTTTTTTTTCAATGGAATCCTTGTGATGGTTGACTCCAAGCAGTTTACGAGATTGTTGTTGTGATAATTGTTAATAATAATAATAATAATAAATATCTTAATGAGAAAACTTTGCAGACTTTACAGCTGTAAAGGAATACTTCTTTTTCGCTAAGATTTGATGTGTATGTCAAGCATTTTAAAGTATTTTAAAGTTATCGCAGTTAATGACGCTCTCATTAGGGATTTTCCCGCCTCTGTATTAGTCGAGTGAAGGTAAACGAGGAGTGTCTTTACGTTAAGGAAATGTATGTTGCGTTCAGTTTTATGAAATTATTTTACAATTGCAGTGTTCGCACCAATCATTCAACATAGTTTGCAAATTTAGTATCAATTCTTATTTATTATTTTATTTATTGGACATTAAGTTTTCTCATAAAATTAGTTATTGAAAAAATTTGATGTTTATGTACATCATTTGATTTTGAAATGATTGTTAAGTTAACATCAAATTCTCATAGATAATGAATTAACTAATCTTTGTAAAGTTTATACCATAGTGAACACCTATTTCAACACACTTTATCCGTATTACTATTGTTTTAAAAGCTAAACCATAATCATAATCGTTATTTCAATCGCAATATACGATGGTTTCAGCAAATATTTGATTTTTCGATTCATATCTTTATAATTACTAAAATGGATTCCAAACGAAAGTGTTCTTTGAAAACTTTGTAAATTGAGATATTGTAGTGCTGTTGTAGTACTGTTGTAGTGCACATCACTATAATAATTAACAGCTCAATTCAGTGCTCAAACCTCAAGTTTTAATCTTTACGTCAAATATTCATAACGTAGTAAATAATGGAAAGAAGTAATAATTGTCATGGAGTGCAAGTCCAGCAATTATTCTTCAGTTATAGTCGTGTTTCTAAAAGAAATAAGCCTGAGATCAATAACTGCGATCTGACAGTACCTCGTGGTGTCATTTATGGCCTTTTGGGTCCGAGTGGTTGCGGCAAAACTACATTACTTCGATGTATTATCGGAAGACTTAGGCCTCAAAAAGGAATTGTCAGAGTTTTCGACACAGAACCAGGTTATGAGACATTTATTTTTACTTTATTTTATTGCCTTTAAGATCATATAATTTTTAACTTTATTTAATTTTCATATTATTATAAGCAGTTATGATGACATCAATATAAAATATTTTCTCATATGATTAATATATTTTAGAAAGAAATATGTAATTATGTTTCATATATTAGGCGCTCGAGAAATGCATTCTAGTGTTGGACTTATTTATTGAGTAATACATTTTTATGTGTATTTGTCTCAATACACTATTATTTTCGTGTCTTTAAACTTTTTTTTAAATTTATTTAATTTATCTTTTCGTTTATTAGAGATATAGGTATTTAAAAAGTTTATTTTTCAGTTAACATTTTGACATCAGTTACATATTATATTTAAACGATTTAAACTACTGTAGAGTCTCCCTTTGGTTTAAAAAGTATAATTATAGCCTTTACAGTGCATTTCAATTTTTTGAAGATTTTTACTTAATCTCAATCTAATTATTGCAAAAATCACACATACGCTGACATCATTTTATTTATAGTATAGTTAAAATTCATGAAAGAGTGCTTGAATTTGCATTAATTATGATTATACTGTATTAATGTGAATGAATACAGTATAATCATAATTAATGCAAATTTGAAGTCGACTTTAGCTGATTAAGAATTTTCAAAAAAAAAATTGAATTATCCAACAGAAAATGTTAAAAATTTCTCAAAAATAAAAAAGTGGCCAAAATACTATTTTTGCCAAAAAATTTTAAAAATGAATACAAGTACTGAAAAATATCCAGAATGAAGGTTAGACTAAGTGTTCAATTCTTCATCATAACTAACTGCAACACTTTATCATATCTTATAATACTATCAAATCATAACTAAATCTAATTTGTCTGTCCCCTCTCCCTCTCTCTTATCCTTTAATAATAAAAGAAGAAATTTGAAACAAATTTAAATTTTCCAAAATCATTTCATTTCCGGGCTCATTAGCCTCAATAATTCTCAATAACATCATTATTAATGCACTTATTATTCAATGCACCATAATTTTAATGAACAGAAGACTTGTTATCTAAATTTACAATTGATTGACTCCAAAATTATATACTTCGAGTCAATTATATAAAAATTTTCATTGAATTTTGAATAAGTCAATAATTGTTTTCAATAAAACAATAATTATCATTGTTTTAGTGAAATACCAATGAGTTTAAGGCTAAAACAAAATACAATATTTTTTATAATAATGTGAAGGAAACTGTTCGTTCAAACAATATAAGGATGCGATTTATTATGTGTCCAATATTTGTTTAAGATGTCATTGAAAATGTGTTGTTTAGGTCATTATTGATGTCAGGGTTCATTAAATTATTCTCACGAATTAATTCTTGCATTAACTATTTCGTGAATAATTAACTTCCTTATTAGATGATAGAAGGATTTATTCAATTATTCAATTCAAACATTTAATTTTAATTTTTTTTAATACTAAACTCATTATGCATTTTAATTTACGATAATAAATAGCTGAAAAATAAATTTTCCAGAAATAATTTGAATAAAGGGATCACAAACTTTAAATAAAACAAATCATTTTGAATTTATATTTATCTTCTACTTTGTTATAATGAATTGACGATAATCCAGGAAAGGCGTAGAAATTGAGAGAAATCTGTAACAACATTAGAAATAGTTTGAGCATATTTTTAAAGGTGTCAATATTAATACAAACACTTATTAGGGATATCCGCTTTCAATCTACTTTCAAGGTTCAGCTCATTGTCTTGCATTAGTAAAGCTTTATTTTCTAATTTACCTAAAAAGTTGAATTTTAGTCAAAAAACGTGATAAAGTGTTAGTCGAAGTCGTTCGACATAAAGTTTGAATAAATTTTCTGTATTAAAAAATATAATTATATTTTTCAATGTATATCTGATAGACTTGAAAACAGTAGTACTGATGATTTCGAGAAACTTTTAGACTCAAAAAGATTCAGTTCTTACTTCTGAATGAGTTATTTATGTTATTTTGATTTGTGTTACCAAAGAGCTTAAGTTAACTTATTCACTATCTCTGACAGTATTTGATATATTTAGTTAATTTAATCTGAATTATTTATTATAAATTTTTAACTCTTGGTTTAATGGCATGAGTATATTATTATCTTTGATAGGAATAAATAACATTCATTTCAATATGATTTTTAAAAATAGCAACTCATTGATGAGTGATAAATATGTTTTGACGATTATATCTCATTTGGTAGTATTTCTTTTCTCTATTTTCATTTCAATGTAAAGGTATTTCGTTTCGCTGTAATCATTAGATTAAAAATTGAAAAATATTTCCATATACAAAAATTACCCAAGCGTACCGGTTTTTAAAAATATTTTAAAGCTTTGTTAAGTACCATATTTATAGTTGAATTTAAAAAATTTTTTAAGGAAAGTAACTTAAGTTATTTTATTGCAACAAATTCTCATTACATTATTCCTTAACTGCAATAAACTATTATTTTAAGAATTCATTGAATAAAATTTATTAACGAAATAATTTTAAATCTAATTATATTGTGAATTTTTCAATTATTTACCCCTTTACTACCAGTTCCTTTTGCTTCCCAACACATATAACTTTCTGATATCAACCCGTAAGACCCGTGTGAGAAATTTATTTTAGTTTTAGAATGTGTTAGATTTTTTGAAATTTTTTTATGACATAAATCTCAATCATATTATTGAAAAAGTTATTATATTATTTCGGAATCACACAGTAGTGAGTCTGACACATTTTTAAGTGATTAATTAAATTAGACATTTGTATGCTTGTTAGTTTTTGCCCATTTTTGTGTATACAGCTAAAAGAATATGACAGCGAAATGAGAAGACATCGTTTTTATCAAATATTGTGTGAATTCATTGTTGTTTTCAAAACAATTTTGATAAATACTATAAATAATTAGATTAAGGATCAAAAAGTGAATTGACTTCGGTTTTTATCATTGTGATTATGCAATTATTCAAAAATGAGTTCAATAAAATTTTTAAGATTGCAATTACATGAAAAATGATGTAATTTTCGCATTTAACTGAATTAACATCAAAACGTTATTTTTCTATTTATCACAAATTATTTAATTATGTATTACAAAACACTTTCTTATATGAACAAAACTTTTTAATTGAGAAAAAATATTTGAGTACTGTATTGAATGCTGTAATAAAAAATTATGTAAATGCAAATATTATATAATCGAAATGAAATACAGGATTTCAAGTATCTTTCACTTAAGTCATTTGATTGCATTTAATGAGGATAAAAAACAGGGTTTTTTCAATTATTTTCCCTTAAAAAAGTACTGTACACACTAGACTTTGTACTTCAAAATATTTGAATTAATTTTAGTTTTTTAAAGTTATTTACTAAAAGATAATTCATTTTAATTAAAGTTTGTGAAATTGAGATATTTTTAGTTAAAGTTCAAAACATCGTGACCTCTACTAGTTTTAAACTATTCATTGATCTGAACAATAATAAAATAAAGCCAACGCATATGAAAGGAATTTTAAGATTAAGTATTAAGAGAATAAATTAAATTCATTATCGGGTAATCAATTTGTGGAAATGATTTTACAAAGTTTTGCAATTTTTGTCTGCAAAAGCAGTTAAAAACTAAAATAATTGAAGTTTATCATTTCAATTTTAGTTAAAGTTAAGTTAACTAAAATAATATAGTTAACTTAAAATGGTATAGTATATAGAGATAAACGTTTTCGGTTTTAAATCGGATTTTACCACAAAATACCGCCTGAATCGGTGAGAGGCGTTTCGATTTAAAACAGAAAAAGAACGTGAATAAGAGTTAACTTTAACTAAAATAAAGTTGAAAAACTTAAATTATTCGTTTTGCAAATTTTTGCTAAAATATTTCTACGAAGAGATTACAAGGGAAATGTAATCCAATCATTTTCTTAAAGTTTAATAGTATAATTTCTTTCACGGGTTTATGATTTAGTATTTTAATGGAGATATTGAGAACAAGCTTACATACTAATAATATTTATTACACCTTAAATTACCGAAATACAGTTATGTAAACTTATTTTTCACCGGTAAATACCGATTCTTATTCTAATTTTATTCAACTGGAATATACCGCCGAAAATAAAATTTTAATTTCACCGAAAAAGTTAATCTCTAAGTATATAATAGTAATTTGACTTTTTTTTGCATAAGTTAAATATTTTTACTACACATTATGAAGAATCTGAAAACTAACTTAAAAAATAATTAGTAATATATCTGGAAATTACAGAACTTGTTAATAAGTTTATGATTCAAGTTTTCGACTTTATGAATGCTTAATAATACACATAAAATTATTAGTGTTTATGATTTGAATAAAAAATTATCATTAAATTATAGGTAATTCTAATGGAATTATTTTTTGTATGATCATTACCATAATTGATTTCACTGTTTTTGAAAGCTTTCATTCCTAAAACCTTGATGAAATTTGATGATTTTTTGGGTGAAGTATCCAGTATAAATACGCATACAGAGTATACACAAACAAAAATGCACTTATGCATTAAAATTGTATTGATAGAATTTTTTAATATATGTTAAGTTTTTTAAACGTTAACATTGTAAACTTATACAGCAATGAGTGTGAATTCAAGTATCCTAAGTCGAAAGTTGCCTCCCATCGTATACTTTACCTTATACATTTTCATCAAATTTCATTAAGGTTTAGGGTAGAAAGACTTGAAAACCATGCGAATCATTTATTACAATGACTCTACATTTATAAGTGGGTTTCGGTGAAATCAATTAAATGTTATTACTGTATAACGTTATACACATTCAATTATTCTTAGGATACACATTTTTCGCAAAGTAATAGGATATAAACAGTTTAAAAACATTAAAACCCAATAAAATGTAATATAAAATGAAATAACATTGTGGACGAATCCTTCATTTATAACTTTAATTAACGAATAGTTTGAAGCCCTGCTCCGTTTTTCTTTTTTTATAATATAAATCTCAATCACTTTTGAAGTATTCTTTAAATATGAATAGAATAAAATTGTTGTCCTCATTATATGAATTTTGTGATTTTTACCAGTACTGCATAACACAAGTAATTACTAGTGAAGTATTCGTGATGAGGCTTAATCACTAATCAATTATACTTGAAAAAAGTTTTTCTTAAGAGGGCTCAAACATAAAAAATAATTTCAAATAATTTTATTGATTAAACATAAAATTTATTAGAAGTTTAAGTTAATGATTGGTTGAAAGTACTTTGCTTTACAATACATTGAAAAAAACTATTTTAATTTAATTGAGGTTCTGAAAGTTGAAATATACTACAGTATTAAATTGATTATAATAAATAGTTATTTATGTTTCAGGGACGAGAGAAAGTGGCATTCCAGGGCCGGGCATTGGATACATGCCTCAAGAGTTAGCTCTTATATCGCAGTTTACGATTAGAGAAACGCTTCAATATTATGCTGGATTTTGTAACACAGACCGCACACTATTCTTAAAAAGAATGCAATTCTTATTGAAATTACTTGATTTAATTCACTTGGAGAACAAATATGTAGATAAGCTGTCGGGCGGCCAAAAGCGAAGAGTTTCCCTCGCGATTGCTCTTATTAATAATCCTCCGCTATTAATACTCGATGAACCAACGGTTAGCATCACTTTTTACTTTTTCATACATTAAATATTAAACCATTCACAACAGTGAAGGAATGAGTTTGTTGTGCTATACTTTAAACACAAATGAAAATTTTGTTGAGTGTACTATACGTTACGGAAAACTTTTTAACAGAAAAACATGATTTGTCTCCACAGACTCATTATGAGCTTTTTTACCGATATTACAGTACTAAAAGAAATTTTGAAACTCTCGATAACTTATGTGTTTATCTGGCTTTTAAAGTAAACATAAGATGATGGGACAGCTGTGTATTTTTGTCACAGCTCATCAAACATGAAAGTCAACTCGAATACTTACTAAATATTTGATATCAGTATCAAATTAAAGATCTCACTTATTTCAACCCATTTAACATAAATTATATTGTTTTTTATCACTAATAAAGAGCATAGGCTCAGGCTCGAGGCTCAGACTGTCAAGCCTGAAGAGCCTGTTTGCAAACTTTACAGGTAACAGTTGTAATGTCATATCTTTTATATTTTATGTCTCTTATTATAAATATATACAAAAGTAAGCCTAAAACTAAACAAATGACTCACAAATCTTTAAGCTTTCATATAAAATAGTTATCAATAAGAATTTATTAAAAAATTATTTTTACAGTATTTCATTTTTAGAATTTAAAAAATTGATATGCCAAATTTTATAGTTTAGACTAGTCATGTTAAACCATCGAGCATTTTAATTTTGTCGAGCTCGAGCGGACGCTCGAGAGTCTGGCCCCGAGCGCGAGCACTGAGCGTTAAGTCTTAATAGTAATTTTTATGCAATATAAATTCTTTTAATATAATAAAACACTAATTTTTTTACAAATTTATACAAATGTAAATTACAAATTTATAAAGATTTATGAATTATTTTGTTTTAAAGGTTGGGACAAGAATGAGTATACAAGAAAAAGTAGAGGGGTGTCAGAATCTCAATTGTTTCCTAAGACAAATTTTTGAAAATAGGGAGATATTAATGAACATGACGCTCGATAAACGCTCGGCGCTCGCTTGCCTCGAAAAGCGAGTGTCGAGTGTTTCATTTTCCTCGAGCGCGAGCGTGAGCGTCGAGCGTTAACATCACTAGTTTAGACTCATACGTAATCTCAGCTCAACTCCAGAATTTCAGACTCCAGGCATAGTTTGACCTGAAGTGCAAGTGCCCAAAATTTAACTTGAATTCACTGTAACTTATAGATAATATTTTGTTTTACAGTGTACAGTATGTGTTTATTAATTCGTAAGTCTTTTTGTATAAAAAACATTTTTGATAAGTTTCTGTTTATACCTTAATTTTACAATGATTACAGGATCAAGCTTAGGCTCCGTTTTTCGAGCCTAGGCTCAGGCTAGGAGTTTTCGAGCCTATGCTCTTTATTACAGACTGTATTTATCATTGCATTAATACTAATATAAGTTTAGAGAAATAATTTATTTATTGGATATTTTCTTTATTGATTTATATGATAAAAATAACTATTTATTCAATAATCAAATACAAGATTGAATTATTTCTATGTATGCTCAACAAAATTTTCAACAAAAATCATTAATGTTTAGAAATAAAAACACATTAAAAACTCGTCTCTTCTGTTACGTTAATAAGTATGTAGAGTTATAAATATTGTTTTGAGATTTAAATACATTAACATACTGTATTGTACGGTATTATAGCTCTTATCTATGTCATCTATATATATTATAGATAGAGATGAATTTGGTTTTGTTTGGATTTATATGTCAAAAATGTTAAAATCTTTAGCAATAATAACTAAACATATATCTATTATACAGTATATATAATTTGATACTCATTTTGAAAAGTATGATAAAAATTCTATGGAATTATATAAAAACTGCTTCAATTCACATTAGATTCCGAATTTTTTTATAAACCCTATCTAAAGTGGAAATATAAGTATGTAGCTTATATCTATCGATATCTACTAGTATAAATTATAAATGGTAAAAATTAAACATATAGTTGTAACTCTACTCTTATTACACACATAATTCATGAAATTTAATGTAATTAAAAAAAATGATGAAAAAACTTTTTAAAAAATATGTAAAACCAGGGTTCGCCAAGGCGGAGGTGTAGAGGGGTGTACACCCCCCTGGAAAATTAGAAAAGTGGACCCCCCCAAGATTTTTCCTAAATTTTTCCATTAAATTTGCCTATTTGAACTCTTTGTAGATTTATCTTGTTGAAAGACAAGATATAACTTTTTAACCGAAAATATTGTATTTAATAAATAAATATACATTTAATTTAGAAATTTTGGCGCGAAAACGAATTTTTCAAAAAGATTGCTTTAGAAAAACGCTGAGTTTTCGCGGTATCATAATTATTTTGGAGAAAAAATCAATTAAAAAAAATGCTGGAAAATATTTTTTGAAATAATTTTGGCGGCAAAATCTATTTTGTGAAAAAATTGTCTTATAAAACCGATGAATTTTACCCCCCCCCCTCCTAAAATTTCAAAATTTTTCTGATTTACACCCCCCTGACGCGAAGGGCCTGGCGAACCTGTGTAAAACTATTTAATTTTAAATTTTTAAACTTAATTCTGAAGATATTTGACTGAATTCTTATACAAACAATATTATCTAATCTATATGTTTATTATAATTGTTTCTATTATAAGGTTGGAGTGGATCCGATTC
>JAQGCH010001274.1:0-16430 GCA_034699485.1 Nanhermannia elegantula | reverse complement strand
ATTGCAATGCGCATTCGGTGGCAAAAATTAGTCATATATTACATATATGTGCCTCCACTACAATAATAGTACTATTGCTCACTTGCAGTGGCCATCACTGCCTCAAGAGCTGTCACTTTTGCACATTTCTTGCAGCTGACAGTCATTCTCTTTACTGCCATTTTTAGGTGATGCACAAGTTATTGTTAAAGGTATTGTCGGACAGTCCGCTTCCCTGCCCTGTCATATTGATCAGAAAAATTGCGGTGAAGTCTATTTCCTGACGTGGACCAAACTCGAGCGCGATGACCGCTGGTCGCGGATCTATATATTTACTGACAATGTAGAGAAACCATTAAGAGAATTGGTAGGAAGGGCTAGATTTTCATTACAAACAAATGTCTCACAATTAACAATAAATCAATTAAAAAGTGGAGACGAAGCACTATATAAGGTTAGAGATTGTTATGATCAATAAAGGCATGAATTATTAGATTGAGTAATAGGGAAGAAATGAGTTAACCATGTTTGGCCTCTTTTTACAGTGCGACGTAACATATGTTGCCGGAAAGTGTCCATCACTAACATTTGTGCAATTAGAAATAATAGGTATATTTGACACATTTCATTAAGATTAATAGCTTTCTCTCAAATTTACAACTGTCTCAATACTACTTTTACATTATTAGCTAAACCGTCAAAAGCCTCAATCGAGTACAGGAATTCATACGTTGAAAACGGTACTGAAATTACAGGAGTTGAAGGCGATCTATTGAGATTAGCTTGTATTGTGATTGGGGGTAAACCTTCGCCTGTTGTCAGCTGGAGAACAATCGATAACGAAGGAAACACTCAAATTATTGAAGTCAAAAATTCTTCATTTGCTGACAATGTGACTACAGTTGTGTTAACTAAAGAATTAACGAGAAGTGATTTAAACTCCAAATATGAATGTCATGTCGATCACGAGGCCATTAAAAATAATTCAATGGATTCGTATGTTTTGATTGATGTAAACGGTAATAGTTTGCAATTGTTTCAGATTCATATAACTTATTACTCTTATTACTGCCAATAACTTAAAAATAAAAAATAGCATAACATTCAAACTTTTTTGCTGCCTGAATATGACAGTTGGCGCGCAGTCTTTGGAAATTGTAGGTCCAAGTGATAGCATTAGAGAAGGCGATGTGGCATCAGTTGAATGCATCTCTTATTCCAGTAAACCAGAAACAAAGATTGTATGGAAAAATGGGTAAATCCTTGAGAACAATAGTATCAGTAGTAAAGCTAATGTATCCCTCATATGGCAAATGCGATGGGTCTTTGTCTTTTAGGAGTCAAATTATAGAAACGAACGTAAAGAGTGAAGTAGAAGCGAATAGCGATGGCTTGACGATGAACACTCGATCTCATTTAGATCTGGTTGTCTCTCGCTTTGATCATCTCAATACAATAGAGTGTCAGGCAATAAATATTGCTATGAAACAACCAATCTCTCAATCGATTGAACTAAGAATTCAATGTAAGCCTAACGCCTGCGGCTATTTTATTTCAGCTCTCAAGACCATTGTTACCATTGTTTTGTTTCATTTCAAAGATCCTCCAATTGTTGTAATGGAGCCCCAGAACGGACTGATTGTCAATGAAAGTGCTGATATGGTGAATATCTACTGCACTTTTTCTTCAAACCCGCCTGAACTTATCGAAAATGAAACGCTTTGGTATAAAGACGATAAACTGCTGCTTCTTAACGATACAGCGCATTATATTAGTTCTCTCTCCGGATACCCTATACTTACAATAGTGAATCCGACTCGAAATGATTCTGGATCTTACTATTGTTCCATTTCTAATAACATCGGAGTTGGAAAACCTCAATCTGGACTTCCATTGAACGTCTTATATCCTCCTACAGTTAATCTCCAGATATATCCTAATCCTTCTCAAGGATTTACAATTAAAGAAGGAGATGATGTAAGAATGATATGTGATATCATAGACGGTAATCCATTAAACGCTTCAAAGGTGAAGTGGATGAAAAATGGTGGTGAGTTAGTCAGTGAACTTACTGGTGAGTCAACTTCACAGAAGGAAATCACTTGGCTTTCAGTCACCAGAAGCTTAACTGGAAATTATACTTGTCTGGCAATATCTGATGCCGGAACCAGTCAAATAAGTAATATCATTGAAGTAGGAGTTAGTTATGCACCATCTAAGGCCTTAATAAGACAATTGAATGGCATTCATGCTATCAAAGGACATAATTTAACTCTTGAGTGCATTGTCGCTGATCTCGGAGAGCCTTCAATAGGTATTGAATACCAGTGGGAGAATGCGGATGGAGTGCCCTTTCCTACAAGAGAACCTATTCTGCATTTAATTGATTTGAAACTCAGTAATCGCGGGAACATTAGCTGTGCGGCTGTTAATGAGGTTGGTTTCGGAAGCAGAGGATATTTCGAAATCAAACCATATGCTGCGCCGCAAATGATTGATTCTTTGCCACCTACTATTGGGGTCAACGAGAATATAGCCAAAGAAGCTGAAGGTGTCGAAGAGCCCATTAGTGTGTCGTGTCGTGTCGAATGCTATCCTATTTGTCATATAGATTGGTTTAAAAATAATGAATTAATTGAAAACGTGTCCCAATATTATCACATAAAAAACTCAATACATCCCGAAGAGTTCCTATTAAATCGATTTATTAGCGTAGTGTCAACTTTAATATGGAATATGAGTGCATTATCTCCTTTAGATCGTGATCGAGACAGTAATGTTAAATATTCTTGTGTCAGCACAGATAATGTTGTCGGACCTGCAGTCAAGTCGGAAATGCAATTTTTAGTTGAATGTATGTATTATGCATTAAAGTATAAATAACTCAGTAATACAAGTATACAACACAATATATCAATTTTATATACCAGTATCACTTCACACACATACTTTCACAGCTTTGCAGTTTCGCAAAATACCACATTTATTATGAATTTATTTATCAAATTCAGACCACTTTAATTATATCATTTTCAACTTGACTTTACTTGACTCTGAAATTGATTGCTTACACTTGTTTTGATTAATATTTAACAATTTACAGAAAAAATATTAATTCAACTTTTTCTTATCTACATATAAGATTTCAAATACAGTAACTTGTATTGGATTTAGTCGTGAAAAAAGAAAATTCAAACCCATTTTCCGTTAATTCAAAACTTTATAGATTCATATTCTTATCATTTTAATTAAATCGATCAAAACTTGACTTCATTTGAAATATTAAATTCAATGAGTTATGGCATATATTTATTTTAAGTAGAAATACGATAAATTGCTTAAAATTAAAGTTTTGAAATTAGATACGTTTTTCGGTTGACTCTATTATGGGTTAAGAATCTCAAAAAAATATTCAATAAATAAAACATAAATTTAAATAAAACTCAATTTGAAGTAATCCTTATAAGAAAATGTTACGAAAGTAAAGAGAAATAAATAGTTACGAAATATTTGAGAACTCTCTTTCTTGTCAGTTGAGTACTACTTGTATTTGTATGAATCCATTAACTTTAACGCGAGTTTAACCCATTTTATAGTTGACATAACTCATACTTTGTGAATTAGCCACATTCGGGGTGCGCTCATGAACTCTGATCGATACTGTTTAACATGCGAGTTAGGCTGCAGATGAATGACAGCCTCAACTCAAGGCAAATTAGTTTCAACATAAAAAAATTGAAGTCAAAAGAAATCATTTCAGTTGAAAAGATTCAATAAAAATAGTTATCTAATGCCTGCTCTACTAATTTCTAAATAATGAAATTAAAATAATCTTCTATTCAATTATTTAGAATATTCGCTATAAAAAAGTAAGCTATAGTTTAGTCGAATGCTATTCAATATAATGCATATAGAAGTGAAAGGAAAGAACAGTTGCCTTTGAGACAAGTTCTTTCAATAAGCCTTAAAAGTTGAAGATATCATTTTATTTTAAGCCAATTTAATTTAATTTGATCTGAACTCAGATCCACCCGAAAATTTGAGACTCAGGCCAAAGCGAGTTGATGTGATTGAATATGACATTCCGCCTGAAATTCTATGTGAAAGCGATGCATTGCCCGCAGCCACTTATCGGTGGCTTTCGTCTTCTTTTTTGGACAAATTTATTGGAGTTATTGCTGACACACCATTATTATCACTTAATCGTAGTATTGAAAGAGATAGAGCCGGAACATACACATGTATTGCATCAAATCGTCACGGAGAGGACCGAATTGATCTATTAATTAATGTACTTTGTAAGTCATCGCTAGATCTTTCTCTCTCTCTCTCTCTCTCTCTCTCTCTCTCCTTTATATTTCTTATTTTTCTTGTGCAGACACAGTATTGCGTGTCATGTATTGTAAAGCGTATATCTTTTTCACGAGATCGCTTTCTTTTACAGACGCTCCGACCTGTACTATATATGAAAGCCGTTCCGGCAAAGATGAACACGATATTGTCTTGATATGTGAGGTCACATCAGCCAATCCTAATAATGATCTCACATTCAGTTGGTTTCTGAATAATTCAACACTAAACGAATCATTGACTGAAGAAATTGTACGAAACGAAGGATTGAGATCAAAAATTATTATTCCCAGAGTTGACAATAATCTTTTTGGAACCTGGACTTGTACTGTCATGAATTCAGTTGGAGAAAGTGATTCCAATTGCACATTATATGTTCCAATGCCTGCTGGTGAGTACCGCTATATATTTGAATTTATATAATGGAATAAATATATATTTGATGCAAATTAATACTGAAGTATACAATAAATATTATATGAAACTTGAACTTTCTCTTCAACTTATAGTAGTTGGCGACTGGACTCCTTTGGGCGACGAATCTATACTTTTAATATCTTCAATAATAGCTGCGATAATAATTACATTTATTGTGATACTGTTGGTTCTGATATGTTTGATGAGAAGACGTCGCCATAAACAAGGTTAGCAAATAAAATAAAAGTACGTGCTTTTGCATGTTAGTCGCCTAACAGTCCTATTTGCTGACCCTTTTGTAGAATCGCATCAGGTTTCGCAAACAAGAGAAAAGTAAGTTTAATGCACTTTCTTTAATAACTAACAATTTTGAAACCTTTAATACGTGTAATGCACTAATACTGATGCGTAAAATAAGCCCTCAATTTGCATCTTAAATGTTTCAATGTTATATACAGTCCTGATGGAAGCCGTTCTCCGACACCATCATCAGTGAGTAGTCATTTATCATCCAATCAAGGTAAGCACCGGATAATCGCTTCAATGCCAGAATATATATTTTTAACTCTTATTGTAATATTAACCCAAACTAACTGCTACTGCCTGTGCTTCGCTTATATAGTAATCACTTACAAGAAAGTTGAAATGAACCCCAGATTGAAACGAAACGATAAAGTAATCGGTGAGCTTATACTTAACTAACTTATAGAAAACAAACGGACTATTGTTGTCTAACCAATGACTCATTGATGCGCATATTTATTTTATATTCAGATGTGAGCAAAAACGATATAGTGGGAGCCCGAAAGTTGCCCCCAAATGAACGCGACCCCAATTCAGGAGAAGTCGGCAATAGAGAGATGTATGAAAATATGCCCTTTCAAAGAAAGGTTTGTCGCCATCTAATTATTTGTCATTTCATACCAATATTGATCATTCGCTTTAAATGTTATTTAGAATTGCATGCTATTGGGCGGCGCTTTGATACCTCAGTGTGAAAACATTGCTAGAATTACTAGAGAATTACGTAGAACACAATCCGCCAGATTTCACAATTATCAGGTCTTAACTCTTAGATGAACAGCAAATCAAAACTTGAACTAACTTTCAATGCTTAATAACATTTGATTTGTGTTTAGAATACGGGTCCAAATATTTATAGCATTTGCGAGAGAAATGTGGTTTACGCTGATTTGCAATTAACCACTAATATAAACGCTGAGTACAATATTTGCACAAAAACAAGTCAAAAAATATCAACTCATGCTAATCATAACAATCATAGCAATCACAACAGTCATAATAATCATTGTGAATATGCAGTACTGAGATTTGACAGTTCGCCCTCACCTCCAAGTATATGCTGACAATTTATTTTCAGCCGTTCGGTATGGATATGGATGAGTTTCTCTACGCCGACATGTATGATGACGTCAAAAGTGGTAAAGTGGCTGATCCCAGAATCAAACCACCGCTTCCGCCAAAAGGAGACACGAGTAAAGTGAAGCCACCAAAGAGACCACCGAAGTCTAATAAAGCCCTCTAAAGCTGTGATTATTTTTGTTGGTATGGTATAAGTGCCGGCCGCACACATACTCTCTTATTATTGGTACTGATATTTATAAAATTATAATTGAATCAGATTATAGTTATGCAAAATACCACTCAATTTAATCAAATGCTGCAAAGTTTGTGTTTAAATTAAAAGAAACGATATAAACGTCGTTTTCTTACGCTATTGTTATATCTGTGAATATTAAACAATCAAAATAATTATAGTTTAAATAAATTATATTTCAATTAATAAATGAATTTTTAATTTAATTATTTTCCTTCTTGTTTATGATACTGTATTCCCAGTGATTAAATTTTTTTAAAGGTACTGTTACTTATAGTAAACTGCTTTTTATATTCAAATTAATCTATTTATAAGTATAGTAATAATTGTTATTAAGGAACTTAAATAAATTTTAAATAATTAGATTTAAATTTACAATTAGAACAAATAAAACATATTTACTAATGTCAGGCAGAGAAAGACACCCAATGACTGATTACTTAAATTATGATTTATGTGAACCTTATAATTATCACTATCAACAAACAATTCATTCATTTAGTTTATAGAAAGAAGTTTTAAAAACTTGATTTAAAAAGATTCAAATCAATAGTTGCTGTGAAATCTTATAGCTTAACGCTAAACGTCTTGTTTAAAAATAAACAGAAAGAGTATCTTTTGGCTGATAAAAATCGAGTAAAATTAAACTTATGGCAAATTTTCAAAGTTGCAGCCGCTCTGATATTTAACATTCATGATATTGATTATGCATAAGATCCATATCTAAATCGAATTTTTTGCTTTTAGATTCAAGTTTAAAGAGTGAAATAAAGAATTAACCTTTGAAACAGAATTTGCAGAATAACAGAATTTGTAGAATGAACGAAAAATTTTATCTTAAAAGAATTGAGACATTATTTTACAGAGCAATTCCAGATTATTTATGTTAAGTATTCTGATCAATAAATCTTAAGTAACAGTTAGAAATAGTCAAAAGTAATTGTTTGATCACACCTGAAATCAATGGCAACTAATTAAGTTCAGAATTTATTTATTTTCAAACCGTTTTCTCAAATAAATGCGTAAAAGCTTTTTATACGATAATAACACTTCTTCAAAGTCACAGGAATTAGTTTTATCTTTTATATGTAATTCCATTTCAAAAATTTATCTCTTTTTTCACTATATAGTAAGTGTATGTAAATCCTATTTTTAATTTGGCTGCGATTCAGCATCTGTTGCACTACGACTAGTAAAACATTTTTCTCAGCCATTAGAAAAATATGTGACATTTGAAAATTTGAAACGGAAGTAAGTCAGCACATGCTATGACTAAATGAATAGATTTTAATTTGATTCAAAAACGGATTCATAATCCATTTGCCAAAAGACATTGTCAGCGTTCCGAGAAAAACAAAAATATCTGAATTTATAAATAATGGAGTTTTACATCTGTTAACACATGAAAATACATAACGTTTATGTTAATCCAAACTCAATACTCAAAAATTGCTGGAAAAAATGTTTTGGTGCAAACATTTATGAAAAAATCATGAACTCTTAAAAATCAAGTAATTCAATATCACACACAGCTTGTTCACAATGTTTGAGAACTCAAACCATTTTATCTCCACTTCAAATGAAGGCACAAAATATGGCACAAATACATCTTTAAATTCAAGCTAACAAAGGATTTCATTATCATAAACAAATATTCAGTGCAAAAATGCATTTGTAATTGATTTCACGTTTTTTTTGCTAACTTATGGTTCGTCAGAATTTAGGTATTTTTATGTATCACGTAATAATTCTAAGAAGTCTAAATAGAATTCACAGAAAAAAGGATTTCTTTAGAATATTCAAATTCGCTTCACTAGAATTAAGACTCAATTAAATTAATCTAAATTTCACGTAAATACTCAATAAATATTTTATTTGTAATGTTAGTTTTCAACTTTTGGTCTATACTGTACTAACTTTTACAGTAATGTTGGTCTTTCTATTCTCTAAAGCAATGTTCTCTAACTTTTTATGTGCTGTACCACCAAATCCTTCCAACATATAGATCAATGAATACTACATTCTATGAGTTAATTACTTGCGTACCACTAAAAACATTAATTAAATTTCGTATCAAAGCTATAAATTTTAATGGTAATGATGTTATGCTATATAAAAATGAGTTAATTAATTAATTCTACTTAATTTCGATTATATTTTTAATTAATAGTTGAATTTTTGAACTAATTGCTGATCAAACTCTCCAACACAAAAAAGATGTTTTTTCTGATAAAATATATTTGTTGTGAACGATTCGCAAAATTCATTTTTTATCAAATCTTTATCATAGTTTGTTCAGAGAACGACTGGTATACAATAGTTTACTGTAATTTTTAACTCATTTAAACTAAGTTGAAAGCTCTATAACAGCAATATCACTGACATCTACAGTAACTGTTTGTTGATCATTAGTTCGGGTATTTGGCAAAGGATTTATTTTGATATTTATGAACAAAGGCTGTGTTGTACAGTGTAATAAAATTGTTTTAAACACAATTAAATGCTTTGATTTTCTTTATTTAATGAATTAAAAAGATATTCCTTGTAATCAAAATCAGGTTTCTCTTTATAAATATTTGAGAATCAGCACAGAGTAATCCTCAGAGGCACAGTTAGAAGCTTTCACTAACTTATTTTTGACAAAGAGTTTTTTAAAAATATTTGTTCACTTTTTCTATACATTGCTATACATGAATACAACAAATCCGAAAGTATGTAACACTTTAAATAACATTTATCCACAAATTCAATAAATTTCTTAAAATGAATTCAAAAAATTGAATTCTTTAATTACGGTGATAACCATCTATGGGGTCAGGGGTCAGGGCACAGGACAACCCAAAATTTCAAGCCATTTAAGTGTAATTATGTAACAATTTCTAAAAATTGTCAGAAAAATCTTCTATTTTTGCGATGTCTGACCCCTTACCTTTGACTTTGACAAAAGTTTTATTGACTTTTGAGTAAAATATTGTAAAACTTCTCTTTTATGTGACCAAAAAAGTAATACAAATAATTAAGAGTTAAGTTCTATATAAAAATAGAGTGAATTCATGTATACATTCATTTAAATGAGTGATTGGCAACACATTCAGCCGAAGGGTCGCAAAAATATACAATAAAATGAGTTTAAAGTGAATTTTATTTTAATTTAAAAGTATTTAGTTTACAGAACTTGTGACGATTGACAGCCATTTATAGCAATTATTCCAAAATGTGAACAATAAATACCTTAATTATTGTCAATTATATTCAATTTAATTGTTGTCAATATTTTTAAATCTCTTTTTGAACAACTTTTGCATTGATTGAGAAAACATTCAATTTTTTAATTGTTTATCATTATTGTCATTAATATTAACTCAAAACAACTCAAACGACTACTGATTATAAAATATGATACTGTATTACAGTTTTCAAACCATAAGCCTATTATAAATTATGTTAAGAACCAGTGGCGAAGCTAACATAGGGGCGGAGGGGGTCTGTGCCGCCTCAACTCATATTGAAGTTAATTAATTTCATAAAAAGCTTTATTGTAATGTATTTTTTGATACTTGAATTACTGTAACAGTCAATTATCCAAATAAAGGTTTTTATGTTCCTGCTAACCATACATGCACAGGTAGGGCTTGCTATGGCCCCCCCCTAAGATTTTCAGGGTCTCAAAAATCGTACCTTGGTCCCCCCTTTGGCTACGATTAAAATTCTGATTTGATTAAATTTTCAATTTGTTTATAAGACTTTTAATTAAATTTATCCTTTAATTGAAAAATAGGATTTAAAACAGTTTTTCACTAATACTGGGATAATGTTTTTAAAAATTTTGGCGCGAAAAATTTTTGGCGGGAAAACTCATTCTGCAAAAAAATTGTCTCATTAAACCGATGAGTTTTTGACTCCCCCTCGAAATTTCAAGAATTTCTGAAAGCTCACCCACCTCAAAGGTCCAACCCTTGTGCATGTATGCGGCTAACTGTAAAACGCGCTAAAATTTTTGGTTATTGAGCCAGAAAAAGGGGAAAACCTCAGATTTATCTGTTTTTCTCTCTACAGACCTACACTTAACAAACTCAGAATGCTTGGGGCAGTGCCCCCTTTGGCCCCATAGTTGGGTGCGACACTGGTTAATGGTTTAGGTAAAAATTCAACAAATTTTTTCTCATGTTTTATACCCCCTTCACATTGTAGAACTCAAAAAGTAAACCAGAAATCAATGCTTTCAATGCCTCAGCAATAGACTTATCAAACACTCTGTACTAACGGATCATCAAATCAATACTTGAGTGTCACGAATAACACCTTCTGTAAGACAGAGATCTTTCAGTAAAACGTAGTCATTGAAAATGAATTTATTTTAAGTTTGAGTTTCGCATCGATTTGTTCTAAAAATATTAATTTTTATATTTAATTAATTAATTATTTGTTTCGAAAACAATTTCAAATAATAGAAAAACATATTTATATATAAGAGAAGAGAAAGGAATGAAAGCAACTGATGAGAGACTGAGAGCACAGACACTCAGACATAAAAAGAAGTGAATTATTGATCACAGAATGTAATGATGTCTTCCTTTGGCTCTAATGTGAAACATATGAGTGAATGAGTGCATAATGTGTTGCATTTATTCCTCAAATAACAGATCTCTTCGACCATCAGTTGTGCCAAAACTTAAGTTTTTGTTAACGTTTTCGTCGCTTTCGTTATGTGTTTTGTTTGTGTACATAAAGTACTGTTCGTTTGGAAACTATTACCAAATGAGACACTCATTAGTATTCATAAACATCCAGAAGAGGAACAGATCATCAGAAAGGTATTTGGTTGAGACCGAGTCGTGTCGAGTGCTCTATTGGTCGCCTTTTAATGAAGAAGTGCTTCCGTTGTATCAGAATCTGAGCGGAAAAAAGATTCGATGTCTTTATGGGAGACATAACAGCATTCGATTGAAAGCTTTTCGGTTCAATTCGAGTGCGGTTCGAATCAGCAATTTGGGAAAGTTATCCAATTTTTACCACTGCTTCGCGTTTCCCGTCATTAGAGATCCCGATTCTGATGAACACATTTATTTGGGCCCAAAGTTCGGTCCTTTGAAAGAAATCAATTATTTTGACTCAGATTTGCTTAAAGTTAAGTGTTTTCGCAAATCTAACAATTCTTTAGTTTATGAAGAATTAGTTCCACTCATACAGACTCTCAACTCATCCATAAATAGTACTCATTCTAAAGATCGCAAACAAACTAATGATTCAAATCTTCCAAATATTCTATTGATTGGTTTGGACTCTATTTCGAGACTCAATTTTTTGGTAATCAATGCTTTCTTTTCACAAAACATTCATAACTTTTAAGTTTATAAAGAATTTGATTCTCATTAAGAATTCATATGATTTTTAGTTATTATTTGTGTTCAATTCTATAAGAAATAAATTAAATTTGTCTGCAATTTAGTCAATTAAGTCAAATAATAGCAAGAGTGCTATCCTTTAGAATGAGAGATCAGCTAAATATCGATTGATTTTCCATTTATTGAATTATTTACAAAAGTCTTGTTTATTGACGAACTTGTGTTGAAGTACTGTTCGATCTCTAAATATTTATAAATTATTTTAAGAAATTTCGTGTTCAGTCAATTAAAAAATTTTATAACAGATTTACCACAAAAATTACCATAACTTTGATATAAATTATATATTTCAAGTTTATATACACGTATGTATTGCAGAATCACTTAAATTAAACCTAAGGTAAAATCAAAGCTTTTGACTTTTTTGGTTTATGTTAAGTTCAATGTGATATCACTCATAACTAAAGCTTTCTTTAAAATTTTCTGAATTGAGAACTCAATAGATTTGTTTATTTATGTTATAAACAAACTGTATTATAAATAATTCTATAGTAATTTGTTTAACGATAGCGTCACTTCCCGTTCACAAACAAATTGATAGAAGAACTGAATTTTCACCCTTTATATGGCTATACAAAAGTTGCCGACAATACGTTTGTTAATTTGGTTCCATTACTGACCGGAGAATTTGTTGATAAGTTCTGGAACGAGACTATTAGTCGTTCAACTTATTTGGATTCGTTGCCATTTATTTGGAAGGTTTGTATTTTTGCTTTTATTTAAATTAATAAATAGGACATAACTTTAAAATAATAAAGTGATTAACATTTTGTTTTAATTGGATTGAAAGCAATTTGAAAAGAGAGGTCATCTTTCATTTCTTGCTGAAGACGCGGCTCTGATGAGTACTTTTAATTTTCTGAAACTTGGATTCAAGCATAAGCCGACGCATTACTATTTGAGACCTTTTAGTTTGTCGATTGAGAATCATATACGCAATCATTGCTATAAAGATAAGATGGAATTAGAGGTAATTCTATTTTCTTTTATTAGTTTATCTTTTTCTTCATAATTTATTGACTTTTGTACGCAAAAAGATTTTCAAATTCTTGAGTCCAACAATTGAATTAAGATTATTGTAGAGATAAATAAGACAACACTTCATTGCTATTGTCGTCAACTCTTATGCGTTTTTAGCCTTAATTTTTGTTTTTTATTTTATAAGAATATTACCGATTCTTTTCTTGTGTGAGTATTGATGTTATGATTATGTAGAGCATAACAAGAATTGATTCTAATTTTGTCTTCAAATAAATACATTTGATATAAATGTTCGATAATTCAAACAAACTGAGCAAAAGTTTTAATTTTAAGATTTGAGAAACTTTCATATCTAATATTCAAATAAAATCAAATACAGAGTGTTTTTTTATGATGTCGTACCTGTAATTGTTAATAACTTTTTAATTACAAACGACAAATACATGAAATTTTGAATAATTATACTTTATTTATTGCCAAATCGAACACATATTTTAAAAAAGTCATAAACTTAAAGCAAGTACAGTAAAACTTCGATATAGTAAACCTCCATATATTGAATCCACTTTATAGTGAAAGCATTGCTCCAGTCCCGGAACACTTACTATAGACGTTCGCCCGATTTGACCAGTCCCGATTTTTTCTTGTGGGCCCATTTAAAGAATAAAGTATATGCGTCAAATCCTTAAACTCTTGATGATTTGAAATTAAACATTAGGAATGAAATCAGAAACATAATTAGTGAAACATTAATAAAAGTTTCTGAAAACATGGTGCGTCGCGTTCGGCTCTGTCTGGACATGAATGACAGACACTTTCATCGATTTTTATGATACACTTTTGTTTGTCAATAAATAAACTATAGTTATGCAAATTTTCATGTGTTTTTCTTTTTTAATTAAATAGTTATTAAGAATTACAGGTACGACATCATAAAAAAACACTCTGTATCTTTCTAGTTTTTATTCAAGTCTATAGAATATTATAGTTTATTAAGTTTTAGTTTATTTCTAAATCTATATATAATAATATGCAGATATAATAATAATAATTGATATTCTTAATTAACTTTATTCACACATAATTTGTTTAAATCAATAAAGAATTGTTTGTATATATTATAGAAAAATTGAGAAAAATCTCTGGGGGGGGGCTATAGCCCCCTTAGCCCTATAGGCAGCTACGCCAGTGTTATAGAATAATTATATTTTCAAAGTTGATTACATTTTTATCAAATTTAATAATTTTTGAAGAAATTTAAACTTAGGATTGCATGGCTTTACTTCATAGTAATGCATATGAATCACTACTATTGTGTTGGGCGGAAACTGTTTTCATTGTTCTTTTTGTGAACAAAATTTTATCACTGTTTTTATTAAATACATCACATTTTTGGAAACAAATCCATAAAATTTTATAGACAGTAAGTCTATAAGAGCTTGAAAATTAAAACCCATTCATAGAACTAGTATTAAGTTTGAGAAAATTTTATTAAAAATGATTAAATTTGAATATCAGACAAAAAAATGTGGAGGGAGTCGATTGTGGCCCAGTTGAAGGGTCGTCAGTTCGAACCCCGGACTCTGCACTTTTTTGACTACGGTGTGCCACATGTCCATTGTTTTCGAGCAATCCCTTAGCCCATAGCATCTGCCCCACGCCCACACACGTACTACCTGTAAAAATCTGACTCTAACTCTTGGGTGAGATTAGAAAATGAGTTGGCTCAGGAAAATATTATGTTATGTCAAATAAATAAATGGGGGAAATATGAGTTTTTATTGGAAATACAGATTGTTGTGAACATTAAGATGGGCTCATTTTTCTTGTGTTTTATGATCGGCGCTCTTTTATCAGTTTAGAACAATGTCATGGGTCTGGCAATTATTTAAGAGTCAGTCACGCGCTATAACTGCAAAAAGTTATACCTTTGTTGGAGCGCATCTTCCATTATGTTTTTGAAAAAACTTGATTCAAATAGAAAAGTACAATAATGAAAAACATTTCCTCCCTTTTTAATCCAGTCATTCAATTATTCTTAGTTTTATGCGATCCTTTGTTATATAATATGCTGAACAACACCTTATTTTCCTTTAGTACTTAAATTTAAAATAATTTGTAAAACATTTGAATACATCAAAAAGTTATTGACTCTATAATAGAATGCAGTCTTTTATTATTTAAATTTTATATAAAATATTAATTGAATTTAATTTTAGAATTTATTTCTTTCTAAAACAGAAGAGTTATCAGTTATTGTATTTCAATAGCTTTTATTTTGAATACTATTTATATATAAATCTATAATAAATAGACAAAATATTTACAATTGATTTTGAATTCAGGTATATCTCGACTATTTGTATGATTTCATTGAATCGATGAATCAAAATAACAGAAAATATTTCGCACTCATGTTTATGGCGAGACTAACACACGACGAACTCAATAATGCTGGTTATGCTGATCTACCTGTTTATGAATTTTTCTCTAAACTTTCAAAACGAAACCTATTGAACGAAACGGTTGTCGTTTTCTTTTCCGATCACGGAATCAGATTCGGACCAATCAGACGAACGCTGACTGGAAAAATTGAAGAAAGACTTCCGTTTATGTTTATTCATATCCCGCAAACTTTAAGTTCTCATAATTTAGAAATTAACAAAAAAAGATTAACCACTCCTTTCGATATTCACGCGATGCTGACTCATATACTCAAAGGTGACATAGTTTGTCATACTTTAGAACCAATACTAGTATAAAGTTTTTAACAGTAACTTATTTTTCAGGAGAAGCTGATAGAAATCTTACCCATGGGTTGTCATTACTCGAAGAAATATCGAAGGAGAGGACGTGTGCCAAAGCTTCAATACTAGAGCACTGGTGTGTCTGTCAAGAGAGAAAGTTATTAGTCAAAAACAAAGCAAAAGTCACTCCTTTGGCTCAATATATTGTCGAAACTTTAAATGATTTATTAAATTCTTATAAAAATATATGTCACACACATAAACTCTACAGAGTATTGTCTGCATATCAGCAACAGTTTAGTGATAAAGTTCTCAGATTTAAAGAAAGTATTAATGATGTCGTTAATAGACATGTAATATATAGTGATCGTAATAGAGAAGCACAATATATAAAACATTATTTAATAACTATTAGAACTGAACCCAAACGTGCAATATTTGAAGCTACTGTCAGAGTCAATGAAATGAGTGGTGAAGTCAGACTTATTGGAGATATCTCGAGAATTACTCGTTATGGATCTCAAGATTGTATCGCAAATACTTACTTAAAAAAGTATTGTCTATGCAAATGACTCGTTAGAGCTCTTAATTGTTTTCTTTTTATAATTTTTTATATGCGATCTTAAGTTCTAAGTTATCAAAAATAGACTTTACTTAAAGTTTTTATGTTAATTGAAACTAATATTCAATTATAAGTTCATTTCTGATTAAATTATATTTTTATTAGATTTATAATGACTTATTTGACAATTTACATACAGTTAACAGGTTTTAGACTCTCAGATCTGTTAATTGTATAAATCGAATAAAAAATTGAGAGTAAGTTTTCGATAATATAGTTATTTTTGAATGTGTGTTAACTGATATAACAGTTACATCTATTATATTACTTTTGAACAGAAACTGTTTGGTATGCGTAACAGATGGCAGATA
>JAQGCH010001273.1:0-16434 GCA_034699485.1 Nanhermannia elegantula | reverse complement strand
GTGTGTATGTATGTGTGTATGTGTGTGTGTATGTATGTTCATGAGGTGTGTCCTTTGATCGAACGGTTGTTAAATTTTATGCTTCGGTTTTATTTCTATTACGTTGAAAACTACTTTTAACTATCGTATAAATACTCAGCTTTCATATTAAATGATTTCAATAGAGTTTATTATATAAGAAACGATTTGTTTTAAACTTTCCCAAAGAAATCAAATGATTGATCGATATGTCTGCTGAAGAGTTTCAAATACCAAAAAAAAGTCGAATAAAACTTTATTTTTTCTGCAAAGGACTGCAAAGTTATATCGAATGAGTAAAACTTTCATTTATTGATAGATATTTGAGCTGAAAAAGGCTTTATAATGAATGATAGCGTGCTTTGAGTAAAACTGCTGCTCAAATAACTTGACTTAAAATACTTCTGTATAACAAATTTGAAATATTCTTTCAATTCTGGGATTAAGCTTATAAGTTAGAAAACAACAGTCGTTTTTGTTTCCTCTTTTTGATCCCATTATTTTCCTAATCTATTTATAGATATTACAGGACATGATGGTTGAGATTGATTATGACGCCGACGGCACCGTATCTCTGGACGAATGGAAAAGAGGCGGACTCACAACTATCCCTCTATTAGTTCTTCTTGGCTTAGATTCGGTACTTTAACACTTGATTTGGTTTTATGAATATTTGATAAATACCCTAATTTCTTGCGTATAACCCGTACCACTGTATAACCAGCATCTTATAAATTTCAATAATTTGCATAAAAAGTAAATATTTTCACATATTGCCTGCACCCAGCGTATAGCCCGTACCCAGAGTATAGCCCGGACCCAGTGTATAACCCGCACCATTAAATTTTTCCTAAAAAGCAATTTTTTGTATAACCCGCGGGTTATACGCAAGAAATTAGGGTAATTAAGTTTTTGTGAACATATTGAACATAAAATGAAATTAAAAACGATAGTATTCTCTAATTTAGCACAATGTGAAAGATGATGGAAATCATGTCTGGAGGTTGAAACACTTTAACCGACCCGCTTATTGCAATCTATGTCTTAATATGTTAGTAGGATTAGGAAAGAAAGGCTTGTGTTGCGTTTGTAAGTAATCATTTATTTTAATCTAAGAGCCTATGCAGGCAATTAAAATCAATTTTCACGCTTCAAATATATTAATAGACTATTACATCTTCACTCGTTTTACTTATACCAGAGAATTACATTACATTATCATGTTTTGAAAATTATTTTTACTTCAAATTCATTTAAGAAAACACATTAGTGTTGAAATAAATTATACTAATTTAGCGTAAAATATTAATGTGATATATGATCTTATGTGCAATATTTCAAACATCTTTAAAGCTTTATAAGGTTTCTCTTTCAAAATATATTTGACTAATGATAAGTCACTGATTTATTGAAAGTCAAAGATAAATCCATTTTACAAATGAGAACTTTAAGATTCAAATCTAAGCTCAATAATTCATCCTATCCTTAGTTTATCCTAAGTTTGTAAAAGGGTTACCAACTTTTTTAATCAAAATTTTTTAGGACATTTAAATTGATAGCACTTGCATAACAACATTATGATAATACATATTAATGTAAAATTGTTTTATTTTTAAAAGTTTACTTTGGTATACAGTAAAAGCTCGATATAACGAACCTTCAAGGGGTAAAATTTTTTGTTCGTTAAATCGAGCGGTTTGTTATATCGAATGGATTTTAGCTTAAGTTAATAGCCGAACGGGATTCCGGTTACGTACGTTATAAAGAGCTGTTCGAGGTTCGTTATATCGAGCTTTTACTCTATTTGCACATCAGATATTTGTTGACTGCATATATTTCCATTGGTGGATATTGAGCTTCCCGATTAAGTTCAGGCTGTTGACAACCCTATTTGAAATAGACCCAGTTAATTAAAATGAAAATGATTGCTACCCTTAAATCGTTAAATAGAATTTTTAAAGCTTTAAAGTTTTATTATAAAATTTAAAACATACTTATTATCAATTCTAAGTAAAGTGCTGTTAAAGTATAATTAATGGATGCGTTTTAATAAACATTGAAGCCAACAGATTATTGTAGTAAATATTCACTGTCTCATACATTACGATCATATTAAAGCTCATCTAATTTCGACGCATTATTGCACAAAATAATTAATTAAAGACTTAATAATTGGAAGAATCAAAATATGAAACCAAGTCTTTAATCCCATCTATTTTACAACACAACACAATAACAAGTTATTTCTTATTTGAAAAGTTATTACACTTTAAATACAACTCGTGTCACTTGAATTTCTTACTGTAATCAAATCCCTTCATTATTTATGCTTCAAATTAAAACAAAACATTTTGAGCTGTATTTTAATGCTCTTTCGAATCTATAATCTGTTTTTGTACTCAAACTTAAAATGTAACTTACAATTTGTGTTGGCTCTTATGAGTTAACGATGTCTTAACTAATGGACCGTTTCTATTACATGAATTATTTAGTTCTTAAAAGTATAATATTTTCTAATATTCCTGATTCGGAAACTATGGAAACAGAATATTTCTAATCTTTTTAAAGTTATCGTATGAATAAATCATCAGATATTTCAATATATCAAACAAATTCTTAGCAAATTTGAAGCACATTTTGTTAGGCTTCAAATAACTCGAAAGCTCGTGTTTTTGATTCATAGCTTTTTAGAAAATTTAAAAATTAATAACATTTGGTAACATTTGCTAACATTTGCTTAATTTCTAGTTTGTAAATATACAGTCCATGAAAGATGTGTACAGAGAGCTCCAGCCTCTTGTATAAGCACTTACGCCAAATCAAAGAAAACTTCTCAGGTATCGGAACTCTATATACAACTCAAAGTTCATTTTAAAATTAATCAAATCATTGAATCCAAATTCAATTTGAATCACTTGTTTCTAGGCATTTGTGCACCACTGGACAGAAGGAAATTGTACGGGAAAATGCAGTAAATGCAGGAAACCAATTAAGTCCTACAATGGCATTACAGGACTGCATTGTCGTTGGTGTCAAATGACGGTAAATTAAGAAACTAAATCTTTTACATTGTTTATTGCTATGGTTTCGGATTACAGCTTCACAATCATTGCGCATCACAAGTAAAGCCTGAATGTAATTTAGGTGAACACAGGGATCATATATTAGCTCCAACCTCTATTGTACCCATTGTTTTGGTAAGAGTAACACCACATTTATATTCTCTTCTTTTTATTCTATTTTCCAAACCTATCTTTAAATATCTATTCATTTATAACTCATTTAACCAATTAGCGAACGTTTATTGCATATTATGTTTAGTCAAACATTTTTATTACCGGTGCACTAGTTTTTTAAACTTTTTTAACTCGCAATCGAGTGTATAGATTTGTCTGTCTGTAGACACTTTTCAATAATATGAAAAATCTATGATAATTACAACAATGAATTCATTGATAATAAACAAATTTTGCAATAATATAGAAAATCAGATTTTTTTCTTTTCCCAACAATGAACTATTCCATCAATAATATAGAAAATTACAACAATGAACTCCATTATTAATAAAGAAATCGAGCAATAATATAGAGACACGTTTGTGGGCCACGTGTGTGGGACACTTGTGTGGAACACGTGTGAGGGACACGTGTGTGGGACTTAATTAAAATGTTAGCTAAATATTAACTATTGAAATATAACTGAAATTCTTAAAATTGATGTCTAATTGCTAAATACAATGCGAGTTCTATATTGTTTTATTATTTAAAGCTATTCTACATTGACTTGCATTGAAATTCTAATTTTTTATTTAAATCAATTTAATAGAGTTTCCAAAATGAGAGATTCAATTATTTGTCAGTTTTTAACGAGTCATAAATGAATATAAAAGCTATTTTCCCGGCTTTTGATGTAAGATAAGAAAAATGTCTTTTGAAAATTTTAAGCCTTGAATTCGTATCGCAAATCACTTGAGCCCACTCAGGGTTCACTCAATTTATGGCTTAAAACAGTTTAAACAGTCCATACCAGACATCGAAATCCTCCTTTAGGCTTATAAGTGAGAGATTTGAAGCCTTTTCTATTTTTTAAAGTCACTTTTAGGTCTATTCACGTCTTGTACATAAAAACTAAAAGTATGTTTTGACGGCACACCTCTTCCCTGATTCTAACTTTTTCACATCGCTTCACATAAATGTTAAATTCTTTCATATCGACTGTTATTAAAACACATACAGACTATAGTTAATTAAGCGTTTCAATGGTTTAACATATCTGTGAAAAGGTATGTTCGCCATAAGTTTTAAAAAGAGAATCCAACCCATCTTTTTATCCACTTTTATCCATTTATATGATTTTCAATAAAATTTATAAAACTATGTCTTTGGTAGTGTTGTTTCACTTAAATTAAATTTTAAGACTAAGTCGGACAAAATGAAGTCTAAGCGAAATATACGCATACAATAAATGATAAAAAGTAAAATAAAAAGTAAAACAAAAAGTAGAATAAAAAGTAAAACAAAAAGTAAAATAAAAAGTAAAATAAAAAGAACTAAAATTCGAAAGAATTGGCTCAATTCCCACTTCAAATAAAAATTCTTCAAAACTTCTTTACGTTTTGATTTGAAACTGATTCATAAATATAAAGCAAACTATTTATACGGCGATTCCCAATCGGTGGTGTGGGAACAGGTGCTCTGTTAACAAGACCAATATCAAAGCGAAAAAATAGAGATAAGAAACGAAATATTAGATCAAATCCAAAACTTTCTGCTCAAATAAAATCATTAATGTCTTACAAATACAGCAGTAATTTATTTACATTTTAATGAACTTATCGCACACATCAAAATCTTCCGGTACTTCAAAAATTGTATTGAATTAGATCATGAATTAGATTGTATGGCATTAACTATTAGTTAGGTTACTAAAGCCAATACGCGAGCGGTTGCGCGCTGTGTTTGTATAAAACGGGGGCCTTTTATAATCCCTACACCTATACTGTGTCAAAATCCCGATATTTAAAATTCCGACAGTATTTGTCACACACATTAAATAAGTAAAACATATATTTATATTAATCTTTTATAATCTTTTACAAAAACACCAAATTATTCATTTCTTATTTAGTATTCCATATTATTTTAATATAAATAAGTTTTAATATAATTATATATACAGTATTTATATAATACGAAGTTTAAGTAACTTTGAGATCAATACAATTTCAAAACTTTAGAGCTAACTATTAATGCATTTCTGTATTGTTACTTACGCGCAACCACAAGAAATAAATAACTATTTATAATCTATTTTTGACTAATTTATTGCTTATTCAAAATATCCATTAATTCAATTTATTTGTAAACTATGCCCAAAGCCAGAGATTATCACTTGAGAGGTACAAAGACTACAAAATTATGATTTTTAGCTCTGTTTGGAAATGCTATAAATAGGGACGAGAGTTTTCGGCGTCAAATATCAAAATAAATTTCGGTATTTTTCGGTTTCAACTGACTTATTTAATTCAAATTCGGTGTAGAAAAAATAAAATAGAATATTTTTTGATCGATTCGGTCGAAGGAACCCAATTTTTTAAAAACTTTTACATATGATTTTTACTTTTTTGTAAAGAAATTGCGTCAAAACATGAGAACCCAGCGTAAACTCAAAATGAACTCTTAAACATGTGTTTAAAAAATAGAATTTCCTGTCTTTTTGTTCAATCCGATTCCGTAGACTCTCTCGGCGGTCTTTTTCGGTCATTTTCGGTTCACGTCGCAAACTCTAGTCCCTAGCTATAAAGTAAGCAATATATATATACTGTAAAATGATTCACCAGAATTGTATGCTGAAAAAAACAATGAATTGTAATTTATGGTGTTTTTATTTTGAAAATTGTTTAACAATATATTGATTTGAATCAACATTTTTTGAGTTTTTTCAACGCAATTTTTATTGAATAAGTCAGAAACATAATAAAAAGAACTAATTTTTAAAATTTTAAAATCCTATTTAAGATACTGCTAAAAATCTTTTGACAAAATTGCGAAAATGAATTCATAAAATTATGTTATGTATTGCTTTTTAATATACTTGTAATTAATTAAATGAATGAATAAGTTTTCAATAATTGATATTGTAATTAATTTTTAATTTGAGAAATAAATGTAAGAACAGTTAAGCTATAATTTAGTTTTTATGATTGAATGAATGGTCTATTTTTGATGTGAACGCAAACTGAAAGACAGAGCATTAGTGTATTTGATAGGATATCAAAAATTTGAGAGATATGTGTATCGGTTGAACTTTTTCATTTCTATTTATAGATTATATGAGATTCTGTTGAGATCTATATATGCATTGTTTTGATGCAGAATATTATCTCAGAAATGATGTCACAATTTCTGTTTAATATAATTATAGAGTAAATAAATTGCTTTGAAAAAAACAATATCATTGATGGAAAAGTTTTCCTCTATATTCTGTTTGCGTTCACGCAATTAAAATGTGAATTTAATTAAGCACTTAATGCCATAAATAAATTGAACTATGATTGCAATGAGTACTGCGCTCACAATTTTAGATATTCCACAATCGATATAATGCATTAGCGCATCAAAACTTAAATTAGAATAGAGTTATGTCAGTTGTGGCCGATTCTCAATATTTACTTAATGGGAGTGCTCTTTAAACCCCAATTTAAACAACTAAGGCCTATATGAAATTCCAGAATTAAATTGTGTTCCTTTTTAGATAAATAGCACAACACTTTCAATGTAGACTTTCTAGTTTCCTGGTTTTCTATTTCTCTTTATCATTTCATTTTCTACATGTTTAAGTTAAAGGCAACTTAAATGTCATGGGTTAGTGTTAGTGCAGTGTTAGTGGTGGTCACCTTTTCATAGAGACTAAGCATTCTCATAATGTCTCATTTTTCTGCCTATTTCCTCAAATTCTCTCAATTACTTCATTATTCAGTAATATTCTGAATGCGCTTATTATTAATTTATTTAAGATTTACTTTCAATCTTATAATTATATTTACAAAAATCACAATAATTCTATTTCCATTCGACACCATTAGGTAAATGATGCAAACTTTGACCAAATAAGAGCTTTGACCTTTAAGTTTTAATTTCATACAGAATTTAGGCTTAAGTCAGATTTAAATTAAAATGTTGAATAACTAAACTCGAGACTAAAAGCGAATACTAGTTAACTAATGCTCTCATGAGTGCGCAGAAAAGAGTGCATATCACATACTGGCTTACAGTGCGTTCTGAGTATATTATATGTGATCCTATCACTGACGTAACATATACTGTACAGTAAATACAGCGTATCCAACAACCCGACAGGGCATACATTCAATATTATTATTGAAGTCAATAAAACTTACTCTTCAAGAAGCTCTGGAAATAATATCGTACTCAAGTTGATCTATTTTTCATCATTATTGAGAATTAAATTGTTTAAGTCAATTACAAAATGAGATCAAATGATAGATTCATTCCATAACAAATCTTTAATTTAATTGTTTGCAATTTTTAATTATTCGTTATCTTTAAAAACTATTTTATGCTGTTTTTGTGCTATAACTATATTAACACTCACTGTAATAACATTAAGATATTTTACATTTTTAAGCACACAAAAACTCATTGCACTGTATTTTCGCTCTAAAGTAACTTATATATCAATATTTTGATCAAAATTTCTAATATTCTATGACGTCTATAGCTCTATAGCTATTTTTAATATGTCAATCATTTTTTCATTTCTAAAAATTATAAATAGATTCAGAGTAAAAGATAATTTCTTAATATCTTACACAGGATTGAGATAAAGGCATTTGATTGTGTTATTAAAAGTGAAAAATTTTGTAAAATTATAGAAATCCCGCAGAGATTCCAGAGATTCCAACTTATTCTCGAAAATGTTTTTTAGGACTCATTTTTTACTTTCAATAGAATTTAATATTTTTGAAAATAATAATAAAATTAAAGCTCTTTTAAAGCTTGAATTTTAGTATTTTCGCAAAAATGTCATAAAAGTTGTCATTAGACAAAAACCTGTCAAATCCAACTATTTTTATCCAATTGTGAACTGGGATTGTGCGGTGATATTCAACACTGAGAATTGTTCTTATACTGAAAATTTTCTCTGACACTGGATTTTATTTTTTATTGCTTTAAACTTATTGCCGAAGGAAACTCCAATTTGAGTTATATTTTTTAATCATTAGGGCAAAGGATTTTATTAATTCATTTGCGAGACGTTTGAATTCTGTGAGCTTACTCTTAAGCTGAAAGCTTAATAATTGGAACCTGAGCTTTAGTTTAATCCCATTGAGAGATAACATTCAGTGCTTTCCATAGCATTTCTCATCAAGTGGATCATTTCAAACCACCGTTTCTCAGACCTCCCATTTTCTCTTTTAAGACACAAATTGCATACTTTTTCAAATAACTTTCAAATTTCAATATGAATTTGAAATTTTAAATAATCACAAAATTAAATCTCAATCGTAAAGCATATCACAGATAATACCTGTATTTACAGTAATAAATTCCAGTAAATAAGTAATAAATCTCAACTCAAACACTGTTATTATTATATTAAGTGCTACTTATTTAAGAGAATGCAATTCATTTTTATAGGTTATAAATAAAATTATTGTATATATAGTATGTGATATACTTTACAAACAATACAAATGCG
Source organism: Nanhermannia elegantula (assembly GCA_034699485.1). Classification (NCBI taxonomy): domain Eukaryota; kingdom Metazoa; phylum Arthropoda; class Arachnida; order Sarcoptiformes; family Nanhermanniidae; genus Nanhermannia; species Nanhermannia elegantula. The sequence goes on along the minus strand of JAQGCH010001273.1, from coordinate 7,694 downwards.
ATAGCAATATAAATAAGTTAGCTTTTAGTGTCGTAAAACAGGGAATCGACGGTTTGAATGCAGCCTTCATGAAGATATTGCATTGATCTCATATATCTCATGAATTTTGTTTGTCTAACATATCAGCTCTAATGGTTCTCATTATTTCAATTAAAACAGTTCATTACATCAACTTTCTCTACATCTTTAATATTTCTTTATATTGGAAAAGAAAAAAAATTCAAATAATTACACATTAAATATATTAAAATATATATCTCTCTAATATTATAATTAGAGTGTCTTATATTGAAAATCAAAATATTTCTGTTTGAGTAAAATTAAATTTCACTTTAATTGATAAGTTGTATAATTAATGTGAGTTAATTAAATTTTTTATTTCTTAGTTTTAAACATTTATGTGTTATAAATACATATTTTATTTTCTATAAAGCGCTACAAAGTAGAGAAATGTTTCAGTACAAGTGAATCAAGTTTGAAATGATTTACTTTTTATTTTTAACATTTATCTCAGCTTATGTCACGGCTCACTATAATAAACTTTTGATCGTCAATCCTTTTTCGGCCTCCGCTGTGAAGCAAGTTTTCAAAACAAAAAGTGAATCTTTCAAAATTTGATTCATTTGTACCGAAACATTTCCCCACTTTATTCTTGTGATAAATTCATTTATATAACAGTTAAAGTAATAAAACTATACCGCTATTAAAGTAAGCTAAACCTTAAGAACTCATTTAATATTTGGTCCGACAACTATTGATCAAAACAATAGCAAATTTTATTGAAAATTGAATGCCTGTCCCTATACTCGCTTTTCCTTTAGTCATTAGAATTTTTAGTTTTTAATATTTAATTGTGAAAAAGTCTATTCAATTTACTTCTTTCTGAGCTAAACATTCTGAGCATATGGACTGATAAAAGAGAATCATTTACTTCTTATTCTACACAACCTCTCAATCAATTCAGAAAATATTGTTTCTCTCTGAAAGTAACTCACATAACGTTTTGGTTTCTTTTAAGCGAATGTGAAACCTCATTCAATTTTTGTGATGAATATATATTATTAAATAGAAATCTATTTACATTTAATTAAAAGGCATTCAATGGTTCTAACAATTTATTCAGAAATAAAATTAATTTATGAAGTATTGTAATAATAATCAATAAATAGTTTCTTTTAATTTAATAATTATTTAACTTTATTTATTTATTTATTTTTTTGGTATTAATTAATTAAAAATCCTAATTTTCTTCAATAATCATATTGATAGTGACGATCATAAGCTTTTTACAGTTCAAGCTCTAGCTAAGGCTTAGTCATTTCCAGTAAAGCTCAGCTCAAATTTAAGTTCAGCTTTTCTTGTGATATAGAATATGAAAATATTAAGAATTTACAAAGAAATTCAAACCATTATTGGATATCAATAATTAAATATTTAAATATTTAAAAATATAAAGCAAAATATTTGAATCAGAAAAATTTACTTTCAAAGCCTATCCTTAATAAATGAAGCTCAACTTCTGCATCACATTAAAAGACCAGAATTTGAGATATTCTGAGTAAACCTAAAACCCAAATACTCATAGTCGAAATTTCAGTTTTTTGCTTTATTCGAAATCCTAAAGAAAGAATCCATAACTTTATTAATGGAGAACTTGTGAATCATATCAAATCGTGTAAATCAGTGCTATTGTGAAACTATGTGTCGCTATACTTTAGCTTTGATTCTATCAATCATTTGACATACAATACTATAATAATGATAATATAGTAAAAGCATTGAAAGCCATAATTTTATTATTGAATTGGATATTATTTTTTGTAACCCAATCTATCAAATGCATAAATTGCTCGGTTTTACTATTCATTGAGCCAAAAATGAAAAATCAATATTTCTTTTGTCTCATTGTTTATTTGGACTGTTTTCCATCTCTCCAATGGTTTCTATTACATGATAATCATTCTTAGGATAAAACACCGCTTTAATAAGGCTTTATTATAATAAGCTTATTGTTTGATTGAAAAATAGCGAACGTCATCAGTAGCTTAAAAACCTTAACTTAACGCTTCAGCTTTTGCAATCATTTTCTTAGGACTTGAGCTCAAAATATACTAAAGTAGATATAGGTATAGTAGAAATTAATTTAAACAATTCTTCAATTTAATTAACACTTTGAAAACTTCTAAAAAATATTTAAACGCAAGCAAATCTCGAAAATGTTTATTCCTATGTTTTATTATTTGATATCTCAATTTCAAGCCTAATGCCTGAGCTATAAGATTAAGCTGAGTTTGAAGCTTAATGTTTAAGCTTTGCCTCGAGCTTAAGCCTGCGTTTTTCTCACCAATTGACTCAACTTGAAGCTCGAACCTTAAGCTCAAAGCGCGTTTAAGCTCAAGCGCCATCCCTATAGCAAAATACAGCAGTTGTGTGGCTCTTAAGTAAATCATTCTGTATTATACAAACATTTGGTTAAATATTTTTGTTTTTATGCTTATATACAGACTATATTACAGAGATTCTATATAAAGATATACTTTGCAAAAAAGAATCAATAATTTTTTTTATTTGTTAGCTCCAAAGGCATGTGGCACTTGTCGTATAATAAGTTACTTTTGTAAAGCCTTTTGATATAAAAATTTTTAATTAATAAAAATTTTTAATTAATATAAATTAAATTTAATAAACATCCATAAAAGTTGAAATTTTTAATAAGTTTTAATACATTTTTCTTAAATCACAATACAAATGAAGATATAGTTACCTATAGTGAAAATGCAGACTTATATGAGAGCTACTGTGCAATGAATGTTTAGATATATTTATTTCTAGGAAATGAGAACAAGAACTACTACTTATTCCATTCTAGACTCTTATGTAGAGTCACGGTTTCATTTGGTTCTGCTATTATAGCCTGGAGATTGTTTTTCTTTGATTCAGTTCTAGAATTGATAAGACTTTACTAATCGTAGGCTTTAGAGAATTATAGTCGTTGTAAATGCAATTCGTTCGCATCATTTAAACACAAATTAGCAGAAATGTCACATTCATTCAATGCGTTCACTCCAATAAAAGGTCGAGAGATATCTTTGCAAAAACTCAAATAATTATTAGAGTCTGTTTCATGAATCTTAAGTTAAATTCTTATCAGTCATGTGTAGTGCTCGAGCACTGGACACTGACACCAAGTCAGTAAATTTATATATATTTCTTATTATTAATACAATTAAATCGTTAATTTCATATCTAAAGTATGTGTTTCAATGTTATTCCTTTAGTGAGTATCATAATTAATAGGGAAAAGTATTTTTTGTCTCATTTAATTCATATGAGAGTTAAATACGAGTCCGAATCACATCAAAATAAGTCATCTGAGACATATTTATAAATGCCTATAATTGTCTTTTTTGATGGTTAGGCACTATTTTGATAATAAATGCCTATTTCATATCTTTTATTGTTTTTAATAGAAAAATCTGTTTTTTTAATAAAAAGAAAAAAGGCTAAACAAAATTTTTATCATGAAAAATATAGTATGTCGTATAAATCCGATGAGTTTTTAATGGTCCCTTCATTTTTTGGATTTCTTAATTTTTTCTGCCACAAAATATCTTCTAGTTTTTCAAATATCTCATATATTTTCAATATTTAATGTAAATTATAAAACTGCATTTTTTATGGACAGCTTCATATTTACTAAATAGTTGAAATTTTAAATGCTAGGTGCTCGAGTACACCTAAAAAGTGAGCACCGAGTACTTAGCACCAATTTTTGAACAGCACGTGCATAACTGGTAATAATCATTGAAAACAAATAGAACTTAGGCATTAATCTCTCACTTGAGATCATATAATTAAATCTCAGACGTCTTTATGTAAGTTTGTTTTTGAATATCTGTTCTGAATCATAAACATGTTACGAAATACTTCATATTCTTGAACAACAGAATACACAAAAAATAAAACTATTTTATAAAATAATTAAATTAAATAATATAAAAGTTTCAAATTATAAAATATACAATATATTCACTTTTAAATAGTAAGAAATCTATTAAAAAATAACACTTTATAGACACCAACAATAATACTTAAGATCTAAAATTGATTAATATTATTGATTAAAGAATTTGTGACACACTTTATAAAGAGGTAATTTGATCTTTGATTTTAAGGTATTCTCAAATTATATGATTCCTGTTTCAAATTGCAAATTGAAATTTGGCATCAAATTTCATTTTACTTTCTATATATTAAATTTTAACTTATTTGTATTGAATTCAGTTAACTTATAGTTAACTCACAAAGAATTGAGTCAACCCAGCAATTGAGCAATTTTTTTGACTGTATATTCAAATATCTGTAATATCTTTAATTTTATAGAAGTTAAATTTTTCTACATTTGGTTTTACCAAAAATCTTATCTTAAAATTAAACTTTTTTAAAATTTTCTTTTTGTTGTCATTGTTTAGTTACAAAAAACCTTTAGGCTTAAACATTATTAAGCTTTTTGAGGATAAAGTGGCTACGGATTCATTGCTGTGCTTCACTGTGTTTAGTATTTTGTTAAAATTCAAATTTTAACCTTTGTTTTACATAAAAAAATCTTTTGCTCGTTATTATGAACTCCAATATTAGTGGCATAAATTGTGTCCACTTGGATTCACCACAACTCACCACTACTCACCACAGTATAAAGAATTTGTTCTTATTTTAACTTTGAATTTTAGGTAAGCAGGCGATAGCGCTTAACTTATTCCATATTTAGCTCATTACTTATAGTGTAAGTAACATTAAATTGTTATACAGCAGAATTCTTAATACAGTAAAAGCTCGATATAACGAACCCTCAAGGGTAAAATTTTTGGTTCGTTAAATCGAGCGGTTCGTTATATCGAATCGATTTTAGCTTAAGTTAATAGCCGAACGGGATTCCGGTTATGTACGTTATAACGAGGTTCGTTTATCGAGCTTTTACTGTATAAGTAAATAATACCTTATCGTCAAGAATTTTCAGGTTATACTTACTTTGAATGTCTTTTAAAATAGTGTTTAATATTACTCAAAATTCTTATAACTGAATAATAGTATATTTAAAATTATGATTTATAGCGATACTCACTGACCATAAACTTTAAAAAAGTAACATTTATTTGAAAGTTAAAGCGTCTGTGTTTTAAATTGTAATATAAGCTAAGCTTAACTAAAAAATGTTTGTGTATAAATAGAGCTTTTATTCATTCGGCAAAGTTATACTTTGAGTTATGAGCTCTCAGCGAGTGGTCACTACATTACACTAACAATCAGTTGTGTCCAACAATCAATCAGTCTGTGGCAAAGGCGTCAATCGATTGCGTATACAATTTTTTCTCGTCAATGCTTTTCTTTGCAACACATGAGCTGAAAGCATATCTTTTTGAGTGCTGTACACAATATATTGAGCTTTTAAAGAGTCTTCAAATTTAAAAGAATACACTCGGTCTCCATTATAGTGAACTCTTTTCTCCAACGATAGTTAGTTTAATGTTACCCATACTTATAATATATTACATCTATAAACGAAAATATTTTTTCAACTTGTAGTCTATTATACACATATTTCAATATACAGTATTTCAAAACATTAATTATGAACTCAATTGACGATACATTATAAAGGGCTCAATTATATCCACAAAATAACATTCATTTATTCAAACTTTGGTATTGTTTTGATAATTGGTTTTTAAATAATTGGTTTGTGTGTTAACCGAATGATTAATTATATGAATTAAACTCTCATTAATCATAAAACACATATGAATCAAATAGAATGACATCAATTTCACAATATTATGAAAGATATCTTTATTCTCAGTAAAGTTATTTAAAGTTTATAACATTAGACTATAGTTTTGCGCAATAACTTTATATATTCAATACAAACACTGTTTTCGCATATTAAGTATTACCTCTATTTTATTTATTCATTTGATTTTTGGAAATATATTTTAAATATTAAATATCTTTGTGGTCTTATTTGAGGATATCTTATGATTGATTAATTCCATATTAAGATAACTGATTATTTAGAGCCTTATTTTAATAATTGATATTGGCCTGAAATTGGTTTCGCATATTTTGAATCCATTTTGATTAAACTCAATAAAATTCATGACTTTTTGATGAGAAAAATGCTAACTTATTAAACTTAAAGCTTGAGCTCCAACTTAGTTTTAACTTACATGTGCTGACATTAATTCTTAATTATATTAATGTCAAACACGCTATCTTTTAATTTATTCCCAACTTTGGATGCATTCAATTTATCGGAGCAAATGAGCTCTCAAATGGATTCCGGAATTCCTCTTTCCGTAAATATAACGACTGGATGTTCAGATGACTTGTTTTTGACATTTATTCATATCACTCATAGATAATTATATAGAAATTTGTGTCGTTTAACTCTTCTTTTGTAATTAAATTTTACATTTTTTATATCAAACTACATATATATACCTGTGGGTAAAGATTTATAATACTGTATAAAAAGTGTATATTGTTTACAAAAGAGCTAATATCAATTGATAGACAATCTGTTGTATAAATGTCTGAATAATAAATCAAACAAACGGTAGTGATGAGCACTATAATGGGTCGTCAATAAAGAAAAATGCTGTATAAATATCTTTAACCCAAATTTTGAATGAGTTCCTGACTATTACGCACGCAATTATTATTCTTATAATTAGATAAGCCCTTCTTCAATATTATATTGAATAATTTCAAAAACTTACTTAAGCATTTGGTTGTACTATAATTTTTATGTAAGTCAAACTTCAATCGCGTGATTCTGTTTAACCTGACATTGTATAAAACATAAAAGAAAACCGTCAAATGTTTTGTCATATCTTGGTCTGTATTACCGTGTATTCCAAAAATTGCTCAAATTTATTGTATTTCATATACTTCTTGTATAACTAAATAAAGCAGACTTTAAAGATTCTCAATAAGTGATTATTGAAATTAATTAATAAATAATATAAACGATTAATTACTAAGAGATTATATTAAATATATAAACCGAAAATTTCCATTTTTCTGTAATAATTAATTAAAATGAAGTTTAATTTCTCCTCTATTTTAAATAATACAATCGAATACAATATCTAATGTATTAATCAAAGTTTGGAAATCTTAAGATAAATCATGTTATACATGAAGTATATTCTGTGCAATATATTTGATCGCTTATATGCAAAAAAGCTTTAGGGAAGAGTTCTTCAAATATAATTAAGTTTTATCTTTAACAGTACAGGTTTTTTACGTTTTTCTTTTCTTTTAAGATATTTCTGCTTAATTTGCAATTATTATCAATTTAATGCTTTCATAATAATATAGAACATGGGTATAGAGAATGTGTGTAGAGTTAGATTGAAATTTTATGCAAAAAATAGAATGAGAATAATAGGTAAGACATTCAAAGAAATAATGGTTCTGTTATTTAATTGAATTAAAATTTTTAAATTGGATGAAAATAGTGGCAAATTTCCATTTTTAGGAAAACACTAAAAAACTTGATGTAGTTTTAAGAATATATTAAATATACTCTATTTTATAACGACGTTTGAAAACCACTATCTTATAGAAATACTGTAGAAAATAAAGCTCATTAGTATTTCCAAAGTACCGGTAGTTTCGCAATCATATAATTC
>JAQGCH010001272.1:0-16435 GCA_034699485.1 Nanhermannia elegantula | reverse complement strand
CTCTTGTATTACTCAATAGAGGCTCTACTTCTGCCTTTGAATAAGAGCAAAACTATATCTAATTCATTACTTATTCAATTGTAAACTTTGCTGAATTTCGGTAAAATGTAAATTTTTAAGCTCTTCCTAAATAACTTTTTTGAGTGAATCACAACTGAACAAGTCTATGATTGTATCTCTACTTACGAGTTAGGCGTAAACTTAAGGGTATACCTGTATAGTCAGGTGTTTTATATGCAACGGCTTAGAGCTAATGTATTATGCATTACACAAATCACTTGTAAATAATTGTTTTTGTAAACTAGATGTTAGAAATCAAATTATAATAATGAAAAATCTAATAAAAATATTAAAATAAAACTAAAGTAATAGTAATATGAGAAAACATTTGGTGTTCAGTCAATTTCCTGCACATTGAATATGCCTCTGAGCGCATACATCAGCTCTACTACACTGACTTAAAATACTGTACAATTGATTTTCTGGTGCAGAAAACAGTATTTTAAGTACATTTATTGTTATTCTTTTGATAGTCACTATAAATTTCATTCTGAGCTCATTTAATAATAGGTTTGATTTTATTTATCATAATTAGAATGAAATTAACTCATAATATACTAATATTTTTATGTATTTATTAGATTTAAAACATGTTTGGAAGAGGTTGTGCAACAATTAGGGTTTTGTTTGTTTTAAAACGTTTCTTAACATTTCAAAATTATTTAAAACATTTTTCTTCGTCGATGTTTTAAATTTTAAAACATGAGGACTAATCAAAAATTAAATATTATGTCTCAACACACAAATACAGCGTCGGGAACGGGAAAGCAATCATTTTAAAATTTATCATTAAATTAAATGTAATCTAAATTAAATAATGCAATCATTTTATTAAATTACTTTTTATTTATCAATAGAATTCACGAAATACGAAAATTTTAGATAATTTTAGAAAATTATAAACGTTTTAAAACAAACAACCCTTTTATTTCAAAATTTTGGCATTTTCGTGAGTCCTAACAACAATTGCCTAACTACAAAAGAGGCAAAAGAGGTTAGTCAGTTGGGCTTCAGCCATAAAATAGCTTCAATTACAAATCACTACTAAAATTAAGATTTAATGTTTCATATTTTGGTTGGACGGCTATTCATTTATGTTAAGGAATTGAGTTTGAGAAACATGACTAAAGCCAACATTTATATAGATCAGTATATAAATATTTGTTCACTTAAACACTTTAATTTAGACTGTATTCATAATAGGCTAAAAACTGCGGTTTCAGCTCAAGCTTCTACAAGCGGAGCGCTATTCCGTCAAACTCGTAAATAACTGCTTGCGCTGCTCGAGCTTTAGTAATAGCAAAATATTCTAAAATAAATATAAGAGTTATCTTAAAGTAATATTTTATTTATCGTATAATTTAATTTTAAAGCCATACATATTTAAAAGCATTTTTGAATGAAAGAAATGTCAAAAATTAAACAATTTCTCAGCTCAATCTTCATATGTAACGCTTGTAAAACATGTTTAATCTGATATAAACGAAGAATATTCATAAATTGTATTATATTTTATTTTTGCAGTAACTCATATTATTATCAATTTTTCTGTGTATTTGTTATTTAAGATTTTTATTAACTTTTTCTTGAAGCTCAACATTTGGAATTAGTGCTTGAGCTGCGCTTTTTACAAGCGATGCTCCTGAAGTTCGAGCTTCAAAGCTAACAATTTCCGAAATTGAGTTTTAAGTGCAGCGCACTATCATTATTATACACTCATGACTCTGCGCTATTTAATATTTTCATTTAGAATAATGAATCGTTGAATTTTAAGATATCGATTGAGCAGCTCCCACCTCTCCCACCTAACTTTACATTTTGAGATATTTAGTCAATAGCTCTTTTCTCTTGTAAATTAAAAAATTCAATTTTAATTCTAAAAATAATTTCTATTTATTGTCTTTACTTTGAGTTACAGCAAATTGGAACGATATACAACCCATTCCCAAAACTGTTTAGATAAAAGGTGTGCACATAAGTCATATAACAGGCACATAAAAAATTCTACTGAAACGCCAAAACATTGGAACAGCATTGGAAAAGTCTTGCAGGTAAAGTTCATACAGAGAAGTGATTTTTAAGGGGTAAACTCGTTTAAAGTTAAAAGGAGAATAATAGATTTCAATATAAGTGAGGGCCTAGACCGATTTCAATTATTGTAGTTTCAAATTAAAAGTCTCATTGAACTGATCATTTTATAACACATGCACTTCGCTGCAAAATGAATAGTTTAAAAGTTAGAATAAATAAATCATTTACAATATCAGTGAAGATGAAAAACCCCACTTTTTATCGATTTTTGTTCAGAATCACCTGACAAAAGCAAAGATATGCTTTTAAAATTTTTAGAATTAATACTTTTCGAATTATCCGACTGTAATTTTCAAAATTTCGACAAAAATAATTATTTTTAATAATTCATATCTCGAGAATGGAAGGGTCTAGAGAAGTGATGGTTTCAATAAAATTAATTAAATATTCAGGCCTATTATATACTTTGAGCTCAAGGTCATTTAAGGTTAAAAAATTTAATCAAGCCTAGTGATTTAAATAAACACGAACAATTTAAATATTATTTTCATTAATTCAATTTCACCAGAGCTAACAGGATAAAAAGTTTGTGTGTTTTTTAAAGTTTAGAATAAATTAAATATTACATCCATTTATATATAAAATTTTAATAAAAAAAATCTTTTCTTTTAAAGTCTAAAAAACTATTCGCAAATGCCAATTTAATTTTTAAAAAATATGCCTAAAAAATAGTGTTGGTTCCATTTCAAGTCTTTTAATTTCGTTCCGTTCCTTAAGAAAAATTTTAATTCCGTTCCGTTCCTATTCCGTTCTTTTGAGTAATTTTAATAACGTGTTAGTTCCCTTCCAGTTCCCGTTCCAGGAAACAACACTACTTAAAATTCAATAATGATTGTTAAAAAAATTAAACCATTTGAGCGGTGAATGGCTAAATTTAATATAATTTAAGCCTGATTTAAACTAATTCATACTTATTTCTTGTTACAAATAATAATTAGCAAAGTATTGTAAGAAAGCGACTTTTGGGGAACGAAACGATTATGCGAATTGATACGCAACACTTTTAATATTTAATTTAGTTTAAATTATATTAAATTTAGTAATTCACAGTTAAAATGGTCAAAAATATTTTTGACAATAATTATTAAGACATGTTTTTTAAAATGAATTTGGCGCTGGGAATAGTTTCTTCTTTAGGGAAAACTATTTTAATTTAGAAAAGTTTAAAGGTTTGAAAATTTCTTTTTGGAGGAAATTTAATAACTCATATCTTAACGATATAAAAATATGAACTTTTTCTGTTTTTAAGTATTGTAACTAATAATACTTGATATAGAAATAATAATTATTTTACAGGAGAATTATTTCAAATATGTTGATAAAGTTGATAATAAACAAGCATTTGAGCTGCCTGTAGAAAACGGTATATCTGTTATCGGTGAATGTAGGCATTCGTAACATACATTAGAACTGCATGTAATGCTTGTGCAGCAATAAGTAAGGCTAAACCTTGAAATAATGTACCGTTAGAAAGCCTGCAGTAAAGGCGTATTGCATTGAAATCAGAAATCATCGATAACAGATATACAGTTTTCTACAGAGCTCCGACTAATCACACATATTTTATTGAATGATTTTTATAATCAGTCATATAATGTGTTTAAACAAATACAAGCTTCATGTGTGAGTGCACTTATAAAAAAGTACTGACGTTTGAGTCATTAATGCTCTTCAATTTTTATTTATTAAATTAAATTATGTTTTGGCAAAAACAATCTCAAAAGAAAGATTAATTTTAGAAAAAAGCTTTTAATTGATATACAAAGTTGTAATGGAAAATATATTAAAAGCTGTAACTTATTTGCCACTTTCCAGAGTTCAAATTAAAATAAAAAATTTATAACCATATAATCGTATCAATTGGTTAAAGTCAGAAATGTTTTGATAATGATTGGAAAAAATTAAAAGGTTATGATTACCTTTCAAATAAAGCTTTAACTGTAAGACTTGATATTAAATTATATCAAATATGCATATAAAAGAATTAACCCCCTAAATAATCTCCAAATCTAAAAAAATCAAAAAAGAAATAAATCTTTATTATAATAAAGAACAGAAAAACTGCATTATTTTTATAATTTGTGATGAAATACGATTAAATGCAAAAATTTTAAATTTGCAAAATAAGTATAAGCTTGTTATAATCAAATAAGCGTTTTAGACCTTCAATTTTAAAATTGAGATCAATTTAGTATAAAATATAAAAATACAGTAAAATGTTGAAATTCTATGTTATCATCTTAAAATGTTATTTTCCCCTAATTTTAGTATTAAATTAGGGATAATTGAACTCTCAAATATAAAACTCTTTCAAATTATTTTTATAATAACTAGTGTTATATTCAATTGATAGCAATATCTAAACTTTTTCATTTGTTAATCTAGCTTTGATGAAAAATTTACTAAATTTTCTCTGAAGACATTAAATTTAGTGTTAAATTTAGTATTTTGCAACGCTAGTCAAATGAAATTAAATTGAAAGTAAGTCGTGAAAGTGAATTTTTTTCACAATTTTTGGTTCTCTACTGTTGAACGAGTTTAATGAAAAGAATATGGAAGAAAGAAATAGTTTGAAAATAGATTCAGTTAAAGCAGTAAGAAATTTAATTACCCTAATTACAGTTTAAATCTACTTATTGGGAAAATGTTTGAAAAATATTATTTGCTTTCCTAAGATAAAATTTTTCTGTTTAGTTTTGGACAATAAAAAAGTAGGCACTGCTGATCCCATCTAAAGCGACATTATCGAAAAATAACACGAAAAAACAGTCAATTAATTTTTTCAAAAATTTTTAAAAATTTCAAAGTGAGGCCAATGTATGCTTTTTCTAAATCTCAAAATCTTGGGGGTGTACACCTACACCTTACCCTTGGCGACCCCTGAATGAAAATATGATAACAAATGCAATAAAACCAAATGTGGCGATTTAATGGTACAAATACATTTTGTTGTGTGCATTTAGTTATTATGATTTGTATACATTCTCTGCATATAAGTAAACAATTTCATTGATTGCCTGTACTATCAGCAGCAAAAGTCTTTGTTGAATTGTACATTTTCGTGCTTATAAAGTGCATGCATATAAAGTGTGAGTAATTATAAAGTATAAAATCTGTTTCATATGTTATTTTAATAATAAACTAATTTTTTCAATGTATCCCTTAATAATATTTAGTCTTATTCTAGTCTTATTGATATTGCATTTATCGAGCGCGTAGTTTAACAAAGATTTTTGCCGCCGATAATACAAATTTCTGACCGACAGCTTACATGACACAATTGGTTACAATTGAATGGTCTTTAGTCTTATATTGTAGCACAACAATAGGCAATGACAGAAACGAAATTCAAGACAGATTGCATTGAAAGAAAAATCCAAAATAGTGATAGAAAATGGGAATCAAAATTATTCTTTAAAATCAATGGGAATGGGAATCAAAATTTTAAAACTTATTAACTTTGTCAAAACCTTATTGAAGAAATTAGAAAATACAAAGTTTTCATTTTAAAATTATTAAGTGTCAGATTTCAAATAAAATTATCGAATGAATATCGACAGTGAACTGTTTTTGCTATTTTTGATTTGGCTCTTTTGGCGTCATACCATCATAAAGAGGTTATAGATGTTGGCTTATTAAACTAATTATTTTCTCCATTGTAAAACTTTCACTTTAAGATTAGGAAATAATCATATATTTCAAGATATTGTTTGAGTTTAAGAGAATTTTTTTTCTCTGAGATTCCAAAAAATAAATTCATATGAAATTTAATTTGACAATCGGAAAGAACTTTTTGAAAGCTTCAATTTGATACCGGTTACAAGAAGTTTAAGCGAGTAATACGTATATAGGCTGTGCTCAAATGAAATTTAGTATTTTTAAAACTTTGACGAGCTACCTATTAATACTGATACATTTCTGACCAAACAAAATACGCGTATCTAATGATTTTTTATCTAGTTTATTTTCCATTGATCAAAATTAAAAATCTATAATCGAATTTCTCTAACAGAATTTAGTTGAATAATTGACCTACATTAAAAGGAATTTCAATACCCTCTTATTACAATGTTCTTCCCAACGTAAAGTACTGTACATTATTAAAATTTTTTATTAAAATCCATTAATATTTACTTCAATTAAATCCCAAAAAACAGATCCGACATTAATGAAACCGCGTGTACTCTGTTTAAAGCTAATCCCTTGGTTTTCAGTATTTTGCTAATACCATAGATTTTTTCATTAGCTTTTTTCTTTTTAAACACTAAAATCCTACCTATTTTTGTATTTTTAGCACCTCATAGTGTTGTTTCTGGTCTCTGATTCAATGATGGCAATGCTGTGATATTTTACTTCTTGAATTAATAAAAAATTTTAAGCAATGGAAATAGCAATGGAGAAAATGCATGGGAATAAAATGTCTAAAATCATTGGAAATCGAATCGGAATGACTATTACAGAATAAATTCTTGAGTGGGAATGGAATTGAGGTTTTTGTCGCTTTGCTATCACTATTCCAAAAAGGGAAACATGATATGCATTCGACACACGACACACTGAATGCACTGCTGAAAGATGAAAATTTAAAATTAAAAAAGCGTAAGAAATTTATGATACGCTTCTGTATGCATTTGTAGACTTTTGCGTTTAACTGGAAAGTCCTCTCTAAATGGATGAAGTATTAAAGCTTTGCTCAAGTCTTAACATAATATAGAATTTGGAGTCTCTATTCTCAAACATCACATTTTTGATTAAAAAAAATCTACTTTTAGTAAAATAACTAAAACAAAAAATTTTTTATTTTAATAATATTTCATATTAATATGGCTCACATTATTTGTGACGCTTATTGAGCATTATATGAGAATTTTAAAGGTGTTTAAATTGTCAGGAAATAATTATTCATTTGTTGGCTTAATTCAATGCAGTTTATGAAAAGGATTACTTGTCTATAACTATAATAGGGTGTCTCGGAAGTTACTATACATTGTTGCATGAGAATCGAATAGAACACCAGAGACAAGCATTTTCGTGTTTAGATGCTAAACACGCGCTCAAAATAATACAAATCTTTCAACAATATTTAGGGACTTCTGAGACACCCTATAGTTGCAAAGAAACCTTTAAGCCTTACAATAAAATTATTTGTTTGATATTTAATTTAGTAATAATTTACTAATGAATTATTAGTTTCTTATTAATTAAAAGATTCTTTACTCTATACTAAAGTTAAAGACGAGTAAACTTATGAAAAACAGCATTGAATTAATTTTTATTAATAACAATAAATTATGAAAACTCTAGTTTGAGCCTTCAATTTAAAAGTATTTTAAACATTTTTATTTTTTATTCTTAATGACAGATAACCAAAATCTTTCTTGACTTATACGGTATTAATATTTTTACAAAAGCAAAGGGAGACCAAGAACTAGATATTTAGAATTACTGAAACAGTTCATCTAAAACCTGGACGTGTGTTCGCCCATTTAGAAAGCAGTCAGTGTGTTGATCGAAGTCAAGCCAATACTTTAATAAATTTATATACTGTAAAACTCGTCATTCTTATACTGTTTCCGTATATGTTCAGATATGAGACCTTTGAGAATTACATACTTCAATATAGAACTGTTCATCGGGCCGAAATCCTCAGGCCCGACCGACATTTTCTGGACCTATGTCCGACCCTACCCGACAAGCCAAAAAGTCCAGTCCGACTCGACCCGACCGAGAATTAAATTTGTTCAGATAATTTGTTTAATTAATTTATTGATTCGGATAATTATAGTTTATATTGTACTCATAGTAAATCAATTTGAAATTTATTTGAATAAAATCTGTTTGAGACATAAAAAACGTTTTCGTCATCGCCAACTCCCTAATGAGAGGAGATCTCACTACACCCCATGTTGAAAACCAGTAAGACTTTTACAGTGATTACCCCGCGTCGGCCTGGTCGAACGCGTCGGGCATAGGGTTGTTGAAAAACAATGAATATGTGGCCAACATATCGCAGAAAGAAAAGGACACGCCTGTGATTCGAACTCACAACCCTTCGATCATGCGTCCGAAGCCATAGTGCATTGCGCCACTCTCTCCCTCTGTTTGAGACATTGTTTTATATATTTGTAAAAAACAATCATTTTATATAAATGACGAATAATAACGAAGAGCTATGATTTATCAAACTTACAATCTATAAGCAAATATATGCTTATAATGATGTAATGGGAGTACATTATAAGCATTCTTTAACATAAAATGTCTGAGAATATGTATATCGGGCTTATTTGAGGCCGGCTCATTCAACCCAACCCGACATTTGAGAACACTCAGCCTGACCCGAAAAACTCCGACTTTTTTCTCTACAGCCCGACCCGAGCCCGATGAACAGGTCTACTTCAATATGTGTATTGAACTTATCGTTTTATAGTGTAATAGAGTAAACGCTTGATGAGTGAGTGTTTATGTCATATAAAGTGAAGCTTACTTTCACTTCAATTTTTAAAGAAAAACTTTTGAGCTTAACAGACACGCAGTTTTCAAGGATTTTAGGTTTTAATAAAAATACTTTTGGAAAACACTGGCTTTCTATGAGACAAAAGTCAAGTTTCAGACATTGAAATAATGTGAAATATTGTAGTGGTTGACAATTTTACAGATTTAATTTTAAAAGAAAAATATTATTTTCTACAAAATCAATCTATAATTTTCAGTTTAAAATATAGTTTTAATAAATTTCTATTATATGATAGTAGTTATAATCTTTATAATTATTGAAGGCTTTTCAAAACAAGATATAATAAATAGAAGTGATTTCTAAAACATTTAATCGTTCAGTAAATTTCGGAATTTAGAAAAATATTCAACCATTTAGATTCTCACCACTTCTTATTGTCTTTGTCTCGAAATGTAAATTCTCTTTACTTGAGTTATGTTTAGGAATCTTATCGTGTTTTTTAACTATTGATACTTTTTCTTTTAAGTTTTGATCGTTTCGTTTAGTATTTGCTTTATTATCAACTTTTTCCTTCATTTTGTTTTTGGATTTATCTCTGTTTTCAATCTTTGACTTAGATTTCCAGACGAAGGCATCACTATTAACTGATTTCAATGATTTAGTATTGATAACAATACTCCTGACTTCAGTCGATGGCAAATCAGATAATGTTCAATTTAAATTATGCGATAGACTCGGTTCTGACCTTTTTCTAAATTTAGCGCAAATAAATGCTATGGAAACACATGAGACTACAACTATAAAACTGACAAATATTCCTCCAATGATAGCTATTCCTACCGGTAAATTGGAAATCCATTCAATTATTGTCTCCCAATTGTGACTAACATTATAACTATCACGACGTGTTGTACGTATCGTTCAAATCTGTAAAATGAATAAAATATAGTTTGAACCGTTCAAAAATTCTTTAACATACATGTAGTTATAGATTGATTTACTGGTGGGGTTGCATTCGTGTAATTTTCGGTAACAGACATTATAATGAGATAATCAAACAGTTAATTGAATACAAACCTAATGTGTAGAGTAAGAGAATATTCTACATCCAAAATATTGAAAGATTAACTTAAATTATACGACATATTATTAAAACTCGCGCTCATTATTCAGATGCTCTATTATTATAATTTATAAGTTTTGAATATATGTCAATTTAGTGATAGAAAATAGGAATAATGGGAATGGGATGGGAATCACAATTTTAAAACTTATTAACTCTGTGTTTATATTATGATAACAGTTGATGAATGCGTGCAAATGAGTTGACAAAGTGTGGCAAAAGATATATATCTTCAATCAAACAAAAGGGAGATCAAAAATGTGAGTCGAGATCGCGGGTCAAACTATCCAGAGCTGGACAAAGCTCTGTATTTATGGGTTAAGACTAAAACGGATCAAAAGCGCCAATCAATGGACTGATTCTCAAAACTAAAGTCAATTATATCGAAACAAAATGATTGAATACATTATTGAACTATTAGATGAAAATGAGGATCAAGATTTGATGTCAATCATAAAGTGCTTAACATTATTGAGAGCCATTTATTTAATTGATTGGTGTATTGAAGAAATACCTATATCTGTATTCAAAAACTGTTTGAGAGAATGCGGAATTAGCTTTAGTGATGCCGAACAAATCAATTATCAAACTCATGAACTCATTCGCACAAAACAACTGGCAGTCTATTAATGAATATTTAAGTCTTGGTTTTGATTCTTTTGAAGATTTTGTATCAATAGATGAAGAAACTGTATGCGGGCAAGTGCTTACTGATGAAGAAATCATATAAAGTGTTAAACATATTGAAGAGTTAGCACTAAATTGAAGCAATACTGAAATTGAAGAAAATGAAAGCGAATCTATTGAATCAGATAATATGAAAGTTCCCTCAAAAAGTTAGGCATTCAATAGTATTTTTAACCTAAGATTGTATTTGGACTCACTTTCAGAAATTGATTCGATATATTATATGTTAAATAAATTTGAAAACTTAATGCTTAATAGTAATCAAAATGAGAAATAATCTCTTATAACTGATTATTTTCTAAGGAAAAACTAAGAAATTGATATTTTATATTAAAGAAATAATTGAATAAATGAATGAAATAAAAATTTTATAATTGAAAAATTTTTTACTTGAAGGACGTTTATAGTGAATTCCGCTTATAGTGAACGATTTTTGCGGGACCAACCCATTCACTATAAATGGAAATCACTGTACTATAAATTTTCTAAAATAAATTAATATTATGTTGATTTTTGAATACAGATACTTCTCATTATAATTAATACATTTGCAACTCTTATTGCATTCTATATTTCTCTTATTTCAATTATATTCAATATAATGTTCATATATTTACAATAAAACTTCTAAATATAATTGTGATTAGGAAACAATTTTAAAATCAGTGGAATAGAAACTGATTGTAATTAAAAATTCTAATAAAGAAAGGAATAGAAACTGAACTGACGAGTGAGTTAAAAAACTTGGAACGAAACCAACACTAGTTACCAGTTATCTGTATTGATAATTGTGGACATGACTATAGTAACATTCAATATAATAAAAATGAGTGATTTTTCTTTCAAATACCTGTCATAGACACAAACACAAGCTATAAGTCTTTCCTAAATAGAAAAAGGAATCAATAGTTAAAAATCATTAGTTAGGAATCAATTACTCTTTTATATGGCATTTAAGTCATTTTGTGAGTATCTGTGAGTATGAAGTGTATGAAAACTCTCACTCGTCAGCAGAACATTAATAACAAATATATAATATTATAGAATAGTAAATATGGTAAATATTAGATGATGTACTTGTACTGCAATAAGGATTTAAGAGAAAAATATTAAACAAATTAAATACTTTTATATATAATGATTGATGATCTCTATTAATTAAAATAATAGTCCCAACTGCGACATGTATTCCATAGTTTGTGATATTTTTGGTGGTATTATGAAAGTGGGATTGAGTGCAAATAATTGAAACATATGCAGTAATTGAAGCTTATCGACAAATATGTTTATTTTTATATTCATATAAGTTATTATCATTACTCGCAATAACATAAATGTGTTTTTATTAACAAATTATATTGTAATGTAACTGATACGCCTTTTAGGATGGCACAAACTTTGAGCAACCCTTGACCTTAGATTGAACCAAACTTAACTAAATATAATTTAAGAGAGCTTACGCTTATTATTTTTAGTATTTTCATGCATTCTAACGTTCATCAGTTCTAAAACTTTTATTATTTGTGATGCCGTTTGAAACTACTTTTAGTACTATTTTATGCGTATTTTTATGAATCAATGTTTGTATTAAAGTGGTATTACTCAATGTAACATTAATTCGTTTGTAAATGTGAGCGAATATTATGTGCATTACCCTAAAGTTTTGCTAATTTTATTAACACGATTGCCGTTAGCTGTCCGATCGAAAGTCATTTCAAGGGAGGGCCAGAGAAGGAGAAGGACTTTCAAAGGCCGTCTTTCCGCTTCGCCGAATTTCATTTGCCCGAAAAAAATATAAGTAATAAAAAAACTAAATATATATGTTTATGAAGTAAAATTATAACTGTGATAATTTGATGACCCTTAAATCAATCTTTAGTTTCCATTTCGTAATTCTGATTGTAATTCAAAATATAAATTGGAATTTAATTTGAGATTAAGTATATAATTTTAGCATTTACAGTCTTCTCATTTTAAATGTTTTAAAACTTGTTACTTTTTATATTTACTTATTTGAATATTAAAATATATTTATTGCATTCAAATTTGATATTTAGGTCAATAAATAATTAGTTATCACGAATTATTTATAAAGAGTATAATAAGATAAATTTTTAAAATTCTCTCATGCTTATAATTTCTCTGGCAAATGAAATTCGGCGAAATGAATTCGGCAAAATGAAATTCGGCAAAGCGGGGGTAAATCCTTTCAAAGAGTATGAATACCAGTGAAATTCAGTAAGCGTTTTGTCTCGAAGTAGAGCAGAGCTACTCCGGGCGTAAGTCTTCGTTAGCAGCTCGTGATATGTATTGTAAAAGTCTTTTGTTAATGTTTAGAATAGATTTGTAGTATTTTTGAATTGTATAAAAAACGACTTTTAAATTTAACTGACGGCAAAATGATTTAATACAAATCATTTAATAGAAATTCGCTACAGAAAAAAGCCAAGTAAATCGATTCATATAACTAGGGCTTTAAAATTATGTGGTAAGTTTTCCTCTTTTTATTGGTAAAAAATTTCAAATTTAGTGGTATTTTTCCAACAATATATAATTCATTTTCAAATCAATTACTTCAAAGTATGTTTATTACATCAAAAATGTTAGATATTATCAGTTATCACATAATTTGTTCAGAAAGAGTTAAAATGTTTCTTTAGAAAATTAATGTCGATTATCTCTCACAAGTTAGTATGGATCCGAAGGTTGAAAATTATTTCTCAACCATACCTGGACAACCATAGTTTTGCCTAGGATGTGACTATCCATCCCCCCCCCCTCCCCAAAATTTGAAAGCCAAAAAATTGTACCTTGTTCCCCGCAATGATTTTTTCTGTAAATATTTTCTAAAAAATTAAAAAATATCCTGATTAAAATATCAGATTTTAGTGATTTATGTAATTACGTGGTAAACCCCATTAAGTGATTTCAAATTTAAAAAATAAGCCCATTATCTTATGATTTGTATAAGTACTAAGTCTCATTGCCATACCTTTTACCACAGAAAAGATGTGATCACATAAATTTTGAAGCCCTACATATAACAAACATCAATCGGCTGTTATTAAATCCATTAAACTAACATATACTTCAAAGAGCTTATATATAATACTTAATTTCGATTTAAAAATTGAACTTTTTAATGCATAATTTTAGTGCATATTTTTTCATTTTTTTGTGCATAACCCTATTCATTAATTAGTTTGCAAATGTCACCAATGAATCTAATATTTATTTGAAGAATAATGAAATTATAATTTAAATTATAATTAAAATTCCATAATTTTTGTGTAATTTTATTTTTTTCAAAACTGATAAAATACTGAAGCGTTGTACTAATGTATTATAAGTTAGTATATTGGAATGACTGAGATTGAAGTAGCTCAAAATTTATCTTGCAATAGAACAGAGAGAAAACCTTGGTCACAAAGGTTTTCAATTCAAAAAAAATGATTATTTATTTAGAGAAATAGATACATGACATTGAGTTTAGATATAAATTACACATATTTTGAAAATGTTTTTTGCAGAAACTAGAAATCAAAAAGCTTTTACGATCCATAAATTATTACTTCTTGGGCTGAAACATGACCTTTGTCCGCCGTTTGAAAAGCACTGAACCTTATTATAGATTCTATAAAATAAACTTTTCTAATAATTTGTTTCTTATAGTAAAAAAAGTAATCATATCAATAGTGAATAAGTATTGCAAGAATTCATAAATTATTAGTTCCAAATTCTGTGTACTTATTCAGAATATGAATGTAAAAAATTGATATTTTCCATTAGAAATGTGGATCACGTAGTAATTCCGACAGTTCTTATCATAAGATCATAATGTAAGGAATAAGGAATCTATTCAAGAATTTATTGCGAGCCAACAAAGTGTGCTGTAATACAGAATAAGTTGAGCAAAAGCTCCTTTTGTTGTGCTATTTGTGTTGATGTGAATCGCTTTAAGCATTTTTTACTTTTGCATTCATTTATAGAAGTTTATAAAGAATACATTAATAATAAGATGGATTACTTGTTCAGAATAAACTTGTAAATTAATGCGTTGAATAACCCGAAGAAAAATATATCTTTTGACGAGATTTCCTAAAATTAATTTTAAGCATTAAAGTTTAGAGCTATGCAAGAGTTATGTTCTAGTTTTTACATATAAAAACTTTTGAATAAATTCAATTTTGATTCATAACTAGATTAAAGATAAATTGATATATAAAATAGGATGGTATAAGAGATGAATTTAAAGTAAAAATATTCTATTTTAATTGAACTTATATTTAAGGAATTTTTTAATATCACAAATTTTTGTGAATAGAATATAGAATTTATTTTTCATAAGTCTCTTCATATTGTTGAGAGATTTTCATTATTGTCGTGGGTGTGCATTGCCTTAAGGGCAGCATCAATGACATTTCAACCGGAACTAAAATCTCCCACCCCTACCCTATATCGACAACCATCCGAATTGGTTATAACCCCCCCCCTATCATATACAAGTTAACTGATCTTTTTAAATAAAAAATAATTTTAATGAAGTGTATGCTTTTATAAAGTTGTGATAATATATAATTGATGAAGAGATTTTGACTGACATTTAAATTATGCGACAGTAAAAACATGAGTTAAATTATTATAAACTTTTTCAACTTTGCTCAAATATGAATTGATGTCCAATTTAACGACCGAATCTTCTCGAATGCATTCATTTATTGAAGTTTTCAGTGAACCCAATATATCTTTTGTCATTTATGCAAACTGTATGGCCCCTAATTAGCATTTCTTGATAAATAATGGATATAATGAGGATTAATCATTAAATACACTATAAATAGAAAACAGATATTAGGAATATAAAATTATTAATTTGGTAAATAATATCAGAATTTTTATTACAAATTGTCCTTCTCTTCTGTATTTAACCTTCTTTCTTAAGGAGCAATACCTAATGCACTACTCTTTACTTCTCGCCCAACAGATCCTAACCTTAGCGATTATTAGCATCTAATGATTATAAGTTATTTGTTTAAAATCAGTGATGTTCACACTCGGGTAAAATGAAACGCCAGAGTAATAATGCATGCGCTATATTGCGCTCATGATCTATACTCAGCGTTGACCGACCCAAAGTCAGCTTCCATGATTTAAGATACTTTTTGTTATATAAAATCAGTTTATTTTAAGCAAATATGCGATAATGTGTGCGATCTAAATTTTTTAAAGCTGAATAATATGTAGGTTTACTAAAAAGTATGTAAATAAAAACCTTTGTTCAATAAAAAAAAACTATTTTTATATATAATAAGCTCACTTAGAATATAATAACATTTTAATTTTAATTAATTTCTGTTGATTTATAGAAGCGCTTTACCAATCAGAAGGATTTTTATATTTATTATTCCATTGGAAAAAGTGGTAGATTTGAAGTGCTGTCACCATAAGTTATATTATACGTAGGATAATAAATAGTTTGCGGATAAAATTCTAACTTATAGGGATTTATACATTTTACTTAAACGCATTATAAATGAATTTATACTCAAATATTGTTATCATTTGTAAAAAATACATTGCAAAAAATTAATGACAATACTTTTAATATGATTTTGATCTATTAGTCATTGAAATATTAGATTTAAATCTATATACGATTTATCTAATTAGTGTTGTACTGTTCCGTAGATATCTTTAAATTTCTTAACGGAGATCAGAGTCAGAAATTTCTTGAGAGAATGGAAACTAAAAATGTGGTTCGAAATACTATTATTAATTGCGACGATAAAATACAATCAATAATAATCCAAATAATAATTCTTTTACTCCATGGTCCATAAGTGGGTCTACAGATTGAAATCGTGGACTTAAAGGACAGCTTTTACTATTAAATTGAATAAATTTGAATTAAATTATTTTTATCAATTTTTTAAAAACTGGTTTAAGAAAGAGGAATCGCTTTCGTAAATACTCCATATTTAGGATTCATTGTTATAACTTTGAAATCACGTGTAATG
>JAQGCH010001271.1:0-16452 GCA_034699485.1 Nanhermannia elegantula | reverse complement strand
ATTATCATTTCAAAAAGTAAGTACAAAAAGGCTGACCTGGATTTATCATTGCAAAGTAGTCACAACCTGCAGGTTTGTTCGGACACGAACTAAACAAATAATAATAAATAAGTTATAATAGTCTTTGAAAAAAAACATTTTTTATTTACGATGCCCTGTGATGAGGTTTTACTGGTGGGTTGTGTCCAACGCCGACCACAAAACTATGTCCCGCATCTCCTAATGCATAATCAATTTGTTTCTTAGCCAGAGATCGATATTCGGCAGCATTGATGCCCATATCTGCTGCCTATTAAAAAGGTTCAATCAATAAGATGTAAATTAATACGATTTAAAAATTGAACTAAGAATTCAATTTATTGACTTACTTGTAGCAGAAGTAATGCAGCATTACTTGAATGTCTGAGTGATCCCCAAATTTCAGCATAAAATATCAGCCCTTTTGGTGTTCGCGGCGCTTCTTTTAATAAGAAATCTGTGAAAGTTTGCGCCACTTTCTTATATTTTTCTTCTCCAGTAATTTTTGCGATTAGTATCTGAAGACCTGGTGTCTTGTCGTCCCAGAAAAACCTGATCTTTCCCTGAATTGTTTGAAACCCATCCAATTTAAATTCAGTCCAGTGTTTTTCAAAATCAGTTTTATATTTAGAATCATTCGTAGCCCTTAAAAGCCAAGCTGAAGCCCAGCCCAACTCATCTCCAAAACCACTCATTGAGCGGTAAAAACCGGCCGCATCTTTGATAGAATCTGAATAAACACCTCGATTTTCATTAGCGAATGCGTACAACTGTTTCGCGTGTGTCAATAATTTTTCAGAATATGTCGGATCAGACTTTTTGAAGACCATCGAAGCGGCAGCCATTGCAGCCGCTGTTTCTCCTGCAAGTTCTGAACCAGGTTTGGATTCTGTTATCTTATAGGCTCCCCTTTTCTTATCTTTAGGCCAATCTTCTGGTCTGCCCCACATTGCATGGTCTGGACCGCCATCGCCTACTTGACCATAGAATTCTTTTTCTTTGACGTGACACTGAATTTATGAAAAATATATTAAACTCTATTACTTTGTGTGAATTTAATAAATTGATTGAATGATAAATATAAAGAAAATTAATACTTACTTTAATAAAATAATCTGTCGCCCATTTGATAGCTTTGTGAACATTTTCTAGTTCTCCCGCTTTGACATAAGCGTCTTCATAATCAATGACACCCCACGACAGAACAGTTATTGTGTAAGCCATTGGTAAACCAAATTTAACTAAATCTCCGGCTGTTTAGATTTAATAATAGGGTAATAAATAATCAGCAAATAGAGTACTTATTTAAGATATACCATCAAAATATCCTCCGGTAAGGTCTTCCCCATTCTCTCCCTTGTCATCGAGCATAGAATCTCCTCTCCATTTGATTCTATTATCTGCCGGCAATTTTCCCGAACGCTGTGCCTCATAGAATAGCAATGAAGCGTGAAGTACTTTCCCATAATCATAGTCACCATTACTACCAATTGAAGGTATAGTCACTGGATTTGAAGTTGGAACCGGTCCTTAAAAGTTTCAGAGTTTCAAAATTTTAAATATATTAAATTTTAATCTTTAGGTTTGTTGTGTTTTAATTTTGTTCAGTTTAATATATAATTAATGTTTTTTATACCGATATCAATATTTTTTCCATTAAATTTGGCCTCAATAAGGTTAGCGCCGGCATCTTTGTCATAATTTACGGTAAATTTAACTGTTAATGTAGTAGAGACAGAAGCAGTTGTGGCGTCATTTGTCAATATATAGACTTTTTCATCAGTATTTGACTTAACGACTGCACTTTGATATACCTTTCATTGAATATAAAATGTAAAAGCATTCAGTTTTCATATTTAAGTTCTAATAAGATATCTGGAAAGTAGAAACTGCGATAACAATGATTAAGACATATTACTATTTATTATTACTTACGTGCATAATAACCATATCATCGAAATGAAGCTCTAATTCCCATCCACTTGTGATGGGCTGTGAAAGAGGAATATTTAATTCTGCTTCAAATGCTCCATAAGTTTCTTTAGTTATTTTATATATTGACGAAAGAACTATTTGGCAATCGATTGTTGCACTCAATGCAATCAAATTGACCAAAAACGCAAATAAATATTTAGCCTATAAAATAAATTTTTAATTATTGATTCAAATAATAAAAAATTTAAAAATAATTATAATTATAAGTTTACTAACCATTTGTTGTTTATTAAAGCTAAGCGTGTGTCACATAACTATTCAAAAGATAAAATTTTGAAACTTTTAATGCTTTTTATTACGAAATTGTATACGAAAATTGGACATCTGTTGTTATTATCAAAGTTACATTCAGGGGTTCTTTACTTTTGAAATTGTATTTTTAGAATATTAAGAAATAAGTTTTGGTAACATTTATGTAAGATATTTGTTAATTTTTTTAATATAAATTGTTTCGCAATATTAAAATACATTCAGCACTTTCTTTTTAATATCAGTTTTTACTGATATACTTGAGACTTGAGTAAAGTTGATTTAATTTGAGGTGAGTTGTGAAGTGATATTCTAATGAATTTTAGTTATATGTATCTATAAAAATGTTTCGAACTTTTTGTTGGTGAGCTCTGTCTGCTTATAACCTTTAATACTCTTCATAAAACTCAAGTTATATAAACTCAAACTAAATAAAGTTCTGTCACAAAAATTTGTTGATATATACAGTACAGATAGTATAAAATTATAATTAAATCTAAATGTCCTAATTTTTTCATTTGTTACACTTGAATAACTTAGTCTTTCGTAATAAAGTAATCTTATTTTAGTTTAAAGATTGCAAAATTATGTTTTGTCTGAAAATTCTGTCATCATATTTGATAAGATTTGAATTTCTCTAACATTAGTGGTGTACTTGTAAAGAATAATATCTTTAAATTCATAAGATTTAGTATAAACACAATACATCGGTTAATTTGTCATTTTATTTATTAAAATAATATATTGAGAGAAATTATTTAATTTAATAAATACCTATAATGAAAACAACATTACAATTTAAATTAAATATGAAAAAATATTATTTCTGTCAATTATTTAATCATTTATTACAAAGCTTTAAAATTAGTCATTTCACAAAAGTCCTTCATTTTTAAGATGTAAGAGACCGGCCAGAGATGACTGGAAACCTGCGTTGTAATCACAGGCGACTTCATTATGCACATAATCATCTCTTTTATCAGAATAGACATCATTTTTATCTGGACCGCCAACTAAAGCACCGGTTAAAACATGTCCATTAGGTGTGGATGAGCTAAACGTACCTATCAATCAAATTTAAAATAATATGTGAAAATTTTAGTTTCATTCTGACTGATTATGTTAGTAACTGACTGACCCCAATCGCACTTTTCTGGCGGATTTGGACACGAACTGAATATAGATTTAAAAAAAGAATATATTCAATATTTTAATTATATGTAAATAGATCTAAACATACGCTGCTCTATGATGTTCATGAGTGGGAGGATTTTCTCCGACTCCGACTACAAAACTACGTCCTGTGTCTCCTAATGCATAATCGATCTGATGTTTGGCAAACGCTCTGAATTCAGTTGAATTCATACCTATATCTGCAGCCTTTGTGGAAGAGAAAGAACTTTTGGTTAATTTGTTTCAATAAAGTTAATACTAAATGGTTCTTTCAAATGACTGATACATACGCATAAGTTTATTCGTTCTCTGATTTTTGTGTTTTTATTCACTTTATTAAATTAAATAAATACTAACTTGTAGTGCAAGTAGAGCTGCATTACTGGCATGTCTAAGAGGTCCCCACATTTCAGCATAGAATACCATTCCTTTTGGTGTTTTCGGGGCTTCTTTTGTCAAGAAGTGCATAAAAGTTTCGGTCGCTTTCTTATATGGCTCTTCGCCTGTTATCTTAGCCATAAGTACCCAAATGGCAGGCGTTTTGTCGTCCCAGAAGAATCTGGTTTTTCCCAATTCGTTGGCATAAGACTTATCTTTCATATCAGACAAATTGAAATCTTTCCAATGCTTTTCAAAGTCTGTCTTATAGTGAGAATCATTAGTAGCTCTTAAAAGCCAAGCTGCAGACCATCCCAACTCATCCTCATAACCATTCATACTTCTACAATAGTTTTGATCCCAAATATTTATATTTTAACAAAATTTATTGATAGAGTTTTAAAACAAGTGTTACCTGTAATAACCGGACGCTTCTTTAATTGAATCTGAATAACGCGCACGCTTTTCATTAGCGAATGCGTACAACTGTTTCGCATGTGTTATTAATTTTTCAGAATATGTCGGATCAGACTTTTTGAAGACCATCGAAGCGGCAGCCATTGCAGCCGCTGTCTCTCCTGCCAGATCTGAACCCGGAGCTGATTCAGTAATTTTATATGCAGGTCTGGTCTTATTTTTAGGCCATTCTTCAGGTCTACCCCAATATGCGTGATCTGCTCCGCCATCGCCTATTTGTCCAT
The DNA here is from genome assembly GCA_034699485.1 of Nanhermannia elegantula. NCBI lineage: Eukaryota > Metazoa > Arthropoda > Arachnida > Sarcoptiformes > Nanhermanniidae > Nanhermannia > Nanhermannia elegantula. The sequence continues at coordinate 11,938 of JAQGCH010001271.1, read as the reverse complement.
AAAGTTCCCTTTCCTTGGTGTGAGCCTTAAATAAATAATAATTTAAGAAATACTTATATAAATGCATTCGTACAAATATTCAAACTTTGAAGAAATAATCGGTTCCCCATTTGATCATTTTGTGAACATTTTCTAGTTCTCCAGCCTTGACATAAGCACTTTCATAATCAATAACACCCCACGAAACAACAGTTATAGTGTATGCCATCGGAAAACCGAATTTAACTAAATCTCCAGCTTTTAAATGAAATCTCAATAAAAGTCAATGAATTTTTTAAAAATCCTTTTTACTCAAATGTAAAAATTGAATTTAAAATAAACTTTATCTCAATCAAAGTTTTTTACCGTCAAAGTATCCACCGGTAAGATCTTCCCCGTTGGCTCCCTTGTCGTCAAGCATAGAATCTCCTCTCCATTTGATTCTATTATCAGCCGGTAATTTACCAGCTCGTTGAGCCTCATAGAAAAGTAGTGACGCGTGGATTACTTTTCCGTAATCATAATTACCTTTACTTCCAATTTCAATATTTTGACAGTTGAGACCACTGATTGTTATGCACAACAAGACCAGAATATGCAATAACTTTGTCTGTTAATAGGATCATTTTTATAAATTATTCAAAGTTAGAACAGGTATTTATTTTAAAAATTATAATTTTAAGAATTTTCAATAATTTGTAAGAAGTATTTCTTTATAAATGGTATAAAAATGTATTTTTAAACCTACCATTTTTTCTTAGCTATTTAGGTGTATGTGAATCAAAAGGTCAATTACTCAATATTTATGATTTTATGCAGTTATAGAAAGTTTATATATTTGTTATTTTGAAGAAAAACAAACTGATTAACAATTTTTAAGAGAAATTTTCATCTGTTTTGAAGTTTATCTGAGCACCTATTGTTAGTAATCCTGTTTTGAAATGATTTTGAAATAAATTGCTTAATAAATAGATTTCACAACTTAACCTTTCAATGAAATCATAATAAATCACTATCTATTTATATCATTATAATATTTACCACCACTCTGTTCCCATAATATGAGAAGTGGTATAAGTGGTCAAAAGTGTTGCAATATTCTCCAATTTGCCTAATTCTTGACACTATCTTTATTAAGTAATATTCATATTATTTTTTTATTTTTTTTTGTTAACTCTCATATATATTTATAATTAATTAAAACATTAATGAAATATAAAACTAAAATAAGTTAAAAACATTTATTTAATTAAAATTATAGTTTTTAGATCAAATCTAATTAACTCTATTTAGAACTAAATTCTTAACTAATTACTAACTACTTGTAAGTATAACAATACCGATATAATATAGGCTCATGTTATGCTACAGTACAATCAAAAACAAAAGTAAGGGGAACTTTAAGATATATACTTTCATGTATAACACTGTTTTCCTTTAAGTTTATATTATATGTTTCACAGGTAAGTATATATCTTAAAGACAATTTCCCCTTTACTTTTGTATTTAATAGTATAATACAGTTTTAAATTATCTCTGACTTGTTTGTGAAGTGTATTTTCACTATAATATTCATTTAATAAATATTTCTAATTATGATCAAATTGAAGGAATTCTTTATTTAAAGAGAAGGTTTTTAAATACGTTTTACATTTACATTCGCTTAAATACATGCAGTTATACTCTTAAAATTCCTCTAAATTATATTTAATAAAATTTATTTTTTAATTTCAAAACGTTTATAATAAAATAAATTATAATTGATTTGAATTTGAGTTATTTCAAAACTTTTCTTATAATTATATGAATCCTTTATTCTTGAGATGTGCCAAACCTGCGACAGCGTTCTGAAAACCTGCGTTATAATCACAGGCGACTTCATTGTGCACATAATCTTCTCTTTTATCTTCATAGCTGTCATCCTCGTCCGGACCGCCAACTAAAGCACCAGTTAATACTTGAGGGTTTGGACCTATTTTATAGTTATAATGTATAAACGTTTTATAATAACATAATTTTATTTGATTAAAATGCATAAATACCTGGATTATCAAAAGCCTTGTGATCACAAACCTCCGGACGATTAGGACATGAACTGAAATATACAATTCTTTTAATTTGTTTTAAAATTAAATAAAATTATTTGAAACCTTGGTCTGTGGTGTTCATGAGTGGGAGGATTGACACCAACCCCAACAACAAAACTACGGCCGGTATCACCCAATGCATAACCAATAGCCTTCTTAGCGAATGCCCGATAGTCTTCTGTATTAATACCCAAATCTGCTGCCTGTTAACCAAAATCAGTTCAATATTTGTTAAATAATGACTGAATTATATCGTATTAAAAATAATTGTTTACTTGAAGACAAATAAAGGCTGCATTTGAAGCCATTCTTAAAGAACCCCATTTACTTATAAATGGTAAGCCTTTTGGAGTCTTTTTTACGTCTACTGTCGCCCAATGGCAATAACTTTCAAGCGCCGACTTATAAACGGCTTCACCCGTCAATTTAGTCATCAATGCGTGAACACCCGATGATTTTTCACCCCAATCATAACTCGAATTCTTGGTTAATTCAAATTCTTTGTAATGTTTCTCGACATCTGTCTTATAGTGTGAGTCATTAGTAGCTCTTAAAAGCCACGCCGCAGCCCATCCCAACTCATCTCCATATCTAAGTCCAGACCTTTTTGATTTACAAAAAAATTGATATTCAGTTTGAGTATAGAATAAGTCCTCTATTATTTTATATAATATACAAATTAAAATAAAGTTATTATACTTTTATAATAGTGATAAATACTTACCCATAAAAATGTTGCGCATCTATTATAGAGTTCTGATAAGGACCTCGTTTTTCATCAGCAAATTTATATAATTGTTTTGAATGATTCAATAAAGTTTCCGAATATGTCGGATCAACTTTTTTGAAAACCAATGAAGACGCAGCAAATGCGGCCGATGTTTCTCCGGCCAGTTCTGAACCGGGCTTTTCAGATGTTATTTTATAAGCGGGTCTTTTCTTCTCTTTAGGCCAATCTTCAGGTCTTCCCCAACTCGCGTGGTCTTCTTCTCCGTTCCCGACTTGACCATAAAGTTCTTGTTCTTTTGTGTGAGCCTTAAAATTATTTTTACAAAATCAAAAATTTATTAAATTGAATATTTAGAAAATTTTCTTTTGAATAATATGCATATATTTAATATAATATTTAATTAAAAAAATAAAGTAATTGATTTGTTTTACTTTAAGAAAGTAATCAGTTCCCCATTTAATAGCTTTTCTGGCATTTTCTAATTCTCCAGCTTTTGTGTACGCGTCTTCATATTCAAGTACACCCCACGAAAGTGTTGTTACAGTAAAAGCCATCGGAAAACCGAACTTTACTAAATCACCGGCTATTATGACAGTAAAAATTTTATTCATTTATAAAGTTTATTAAAATCTGTTAATTCTAACCATCAAAGTAACCTCCCGTCAGATCTTCTCCATTATCTCCTTTATCGTCAAGCATAGAGTCTCCTCTCCATGGAATCCTATTATCTGCTGGCAGTTTACCCGATCTCTGGGCCTCATAGAAGAGTAGAGAAGCGTGAATTACTTTATCATAGCTATAATTACCAGTAGTGCCGATGTCTATATTTTCTGAATTAACATTCTTTATGATGATAGCAATTAATCCAAACGAAAATATGGTCAACTTATTCTGCAAAGATTTTATTTGTTCAAAAAATCTTAAATTAATTCATATAGTATTTTAGTATAATTTAAATTAGTTTTGATTAAATACCATTTTTAGAAACGACGTATAGTTAAAGACAAATTGAATGTTATTGAAAAATATATTACAATAATAAGAATAAACACAATAAGCTATTTTTTATTGATTGACTTTTTATACGAATGGTCTGAACGTGTTATTTGAGAATAATAACCATCTGTTCTTCATTTATCAAAGATTTGAATAATAAGATAATTATAGACTAACAATAAGATTGATTTTTTTAAATGATAAGTTTCAACACAAGTATTGACAAATATCTGACTAAATTAGTTCTAAAGAAGTAATTTTTATCGTAAATATTATAGAGAACAAAATTGATTGAAAGAAATATAAATAAATTTTAGTTTAGCCCTGGACTAACATTTTCTAGTATTAAAGTTAATGATTTAAAATATAATTTTAAAAAAACATTCAAATCTTTTCTCAACATTGTTCCAAAAGTATACAGAAAATAACATTAATGAACAAAACTTCTATTTAAGAGAAAAATAATTTTACTGCTTTAATAGCTTATTTATGACATCTTAAAAGTTTTTATGTGCTTAAAAATCATTAACATTGATGCAAAAGACAATTAATGATTGATTGAATTTATGACCTGCTGTTTCATTTAAAATTAATTTTGTAGAATAAAGAGTAATTATTCTACAATATTCTTTAAAATATCAGAATATACTACTATTTTGAGCATAATATTAATTTAAATATATTGATAAAACAATAGCTTTCTGTAAAAATTCTCAAGTTTTATACAACGAATACTAGCCTTACCCGGAGCGAGTTTCACAACTATTATGTAACATACGTTTAACTCTGATATTAAGAGAACAGTATACGCTTTTTATTTATTTATCTTAATAAACAGTAGATGTGTTTTAATTTTTAAACCCATATAGTAAAGCATTGGTGTCAAACTGTCCGCCCGCGTGCAAAATTATGCCCGCGAAGACCTTAAGCTGTGCCCGCGAGCACTTGGAAAACTTAAGTGGTATTTGCCCAAAAGCCAAATAGAAAAATATTTCTCAAATTAATTGAATTTTACTTCAGTCAACTATGTCTCAAATACTTTGTAATTCCGATAATTCATTTAGAATTTCAATAATGTTTGATAATTTTTATATTTGGGAACAATTGTATTCAAATATAAAGAATAATAAAACAAAGCATTGAAATAAAATATTAGACGAAAAGTATTATTCTTGCTTATTCTTGTAAAAGTATTCGACTAAATATTAAAAAATTGTTCTCAAATAAATGAATTCAAGTGTTTTCAACATCGAAATCTTGAAAACTCAAAAATTGATGCCCACATGACTATAATAACATAAAAATTGCCCACGAGACCCAATGAGCTTGACACCTATGTAGTAAAGCATTGTTATAGCCAGTGATGCACAACGCTCGAGCGTTTAATTTTACCCGAGCGCGAGCGTCGAGCGTGAAAATTCCTCCGAGCGTGTGCATCACTGGTTATAGCCATGGTTTTCGATAAGGTTCCTCAGCGCAAAATTGGGGGCAAAATATGTGTCTGCCTATTTGATAGCACGAAATAGAAAAAATTGTAAATAATTTCTTTCAACAAATTTAACAAATTTTAATAACATTTTTAAATAAAAATAAGATAATTTAATAACAAATAAACGATAATTATTGAGCACAAGTATAAGTTTTGTTATCATATTACTCTTAAAAAAATTGCATAAACTATTTTATCATATTTTCCTAACAAAAGTTTGTAGTAATAGTAAGTTACAGTTTTAAGATATATACTTCTATTTAATATTTCTATTTTTCTACTTTTTAAACACTGTTTAACTATATTTAATAATTTTAATTAACTTTATTTGAAAGTAATTTTAACCAAAAATGAACGCTGAAATCATACTTTCTATCTCAAGTTTAATCTTAATTATATCTCAATCTCATACTTCACTCAAAATGTTAATTTCAATTTTTGAACTCAACATAAGATTTTTATTTGTTTTTAAAAGTTTGAACTTAACTTATCTAAATTTAACTTTTTATTTAAATATTGAATATTTAAAACTTTATTCTCAAATAATTATTGTTTATTTGTTATTAAATTATCTTATTTTTATTTAAAAATGTTATTAAAATGTGTTAAATTTGTTGAAAGGAATTATTTGCATTTTTTTCTATTTCTTGATATCAAATTTGGCAGATATACACTTTGCCACAAATTTTGCGCTGAGGAACCTTACCGAAAACCATGGTTATAGTCTTCACAGTGCTTTTGCCTTTTTTGAAAAACTTTTATGACAAAAATTTCAATCTTATTGTTGTAAAAAATTTTATCACATCATTACGGACACACAGACTATTCACTAGTTCATTTAATAATACTTGAAGCTCCAGTTGCTACGTAACTCATATAACTTAAAAATAACTGATATTAACCTGTAGAATATTATTTTTGAAAATTCAGTATTTAAAATACATTGTTATAGCATTTAGAGTGGTTTTACTTTTGTTTGAAAAACTTTTATGAAAAAAATCAAAATTTTATTGTGTAAAAAATTTTATTATATTATTGCGGAATATCGGATGACACACTGATACCATTTTTTAATAATATAGATAAGTTAAGAATTCAAAACTATTTTTTGTAAATCATTACAATATACCAGCGATATACAGATCATATATTGTAGTTAAAAGAAAATTGGTTTCTAAAACTTGGAAAAGTAATACAAAATTAATCAAACAGTAAATTAAATGCTTTATCAATGCAAAAAATCATAATTTATTTACTTTTTAAAAATATATGACCAATGAGGAAAACTCCTTCAAAGGTTAATAAAAAATAATATTATAACTGTTTATACCTGTACTTTAATTATTTTTTATCTGACTGACTTCGAAAGAAGAATGTTTGACCTAAAGATAACCCATTCAATAGATTTCTTATCTGTTATAGCATTTAATTTAATAGACTGATAGGTACTTATTAAGCCCAGTGATGCACAACGCTCGAGCGTTTTGCGCTCGGTGGCTAGCGTTTCGATTTAGCCGAGCGTGAGCGTGCGCTCGGGCGAGCGTCAATTATATTAAGTGATGTCAATTTTTTTTATAAAACAATGTTTCTATTTGATTAAAAATTAATAATTTTTAATAGACATAAATATTATTTAGTCTTAAAGTATTTAAGCATAGAAGCGCACAGATTAATACCTATTTAATTAAAATAAAAGTCAATTTTTTTATAAGAAAAAGTCTCACAAATCATGAAATTAGCTAAATTTACGCTCGGTTTACGCTCGGGTACCGAGCGCGAGCGTGAACGCCGAGCGTGTGCATCACTGATTAAGCCTATTAAACTTGAATGGTAGTCAATTCCTCATATCTATTAATAAGTTAACTATCATTTAACTGAAATTCAGTAGCATTTTAGTGGATAATAGCACAGTGTGACCTAATAAACTTTAACAAATTAATGGTGCTCTCAAGAATTCAACTGAAGTACAGGGATAATCCCCATAATGCTTATTAGAGCTTATATACGCCCGAACGCTAACATTTAAGCTAAAATTTGATTAATTCAGATATAAAAATACAATATTGTTATATTTAATTCAGATATAAAAATACAATATTGTTATATTTAATTCAGATATAAAAATACAATATTGTTATATTTAATTCATTCATTTAAATTATGTTTTTAACACTTTAAACATATTTTTAAATAATTCATGTCTAATAAAAGTTTCTCAAATGGAAAAATGGTTTTGGAACCACGGTTTAGATCAGGGTTGGCCAAAGCCGATTGGTACTCTCTAGCCTCCGAAATTTACCTTGGTCTCCCTTTGATTTCTGGACCCCCACCCCAAGGATTTTTGACCAACAATTTGAAAAAATTTTACCTTAGTCCCCCTTTAATTTCTGGACCCTTTGAATTATTAGATGATTTAGTATAAAGATAATTCTATAATTAAAGAATCATGTAACATTTGATTGATTACATTGATTAATATAACGAACAATGAGTAAAAATAATGACAAAATTTTATTTTGAATTTTTTGGTGGGAAAAGCGATTTGAGAAAAATTGTGATACAAAAAACAAGGAGTTTGATTCTCCCTTGTTTTCAGAATTTACAAAATCATTCCCCATTGAGCCTCAAATTTCTGGGTACCTTGGCCAAGTCTGGTTTAGATGGCATTTTGTTTATATTAATATCAATAGAATTGTTTCCTTCGAAAAAATTTTGCTTTCATTGCAGTTTTTCAAACTTTTTGCTTAAATCGAAGCATTGATTATGCTATTCGTGCTTTGAATTTATTGCTATAATCAACGTTTAATTATAATCCTAATATTTTAACATTATTCAGTACATCCCAAAGGAACTGCCTGCACATCGGTTGCTATAATCGGGTTACACTGTATTAACTAACTCTGATTTATAAAAAAAACATTATATAACAGATAATGCAAACAAATAATTTTGAATAAATGCAATTGTTCTCATTTGTGATCTTTACATAATATTTGTTTAGTTTAAATAGAATTAAACTTAAATCATGAAAAGTAAAAGCTATAAAGTTCAAAATAATAATAATTTAAGTCCTGTTGTACTTAATAAGGCTGATAAAGAAAACAAAATGTTTACTAATTGGGATACATATGTATATACGATATGCATGTTTTTCAATCATATGGCATTTGTAAATAAAATAGATTTTTGTTATTAAATTCTAATTTTTTTAGGATTATTAGTGTTATATATTCTTACGATGCAATCAATACCTGATTCTCATTTTAAAAAAGGGCATAACATGCAATATTTTTGGTGCAGCAATGGTTGATATGAAATACGTGTTGAATACATCAATGAGTTATATCTCTTTATACAATACATTTAATGCTATCGGATATCTATTGGGCTCTCTTTGTGAGTTCACTTAATTAATTAATTTTTAATTTTTTTAATAATGTGACCAATAGTTCATTTTTGGCCATAAAACTTATAAATTTTTAACTAACAAGTAAGTTATAAAAGAACACATCCAATGAGACTAAATATTTGTTTTGTGGCAATTTTCATAATAAACTTTCTCATTCATTTCAGTCGGATTTCTTTACGCTTACATCAATAGACAAATTACTTTAATAATATTGATAACATTTCTTGGAGTTGGAACTGCTTTAATGCCATTCTGTACTAGTATATGGATTTTATGGTTATGCTCATTAGTCTCACAATTGGGTGGCGGCGCTTGGGATGCTGCGAACAGTATATGGCTTATAGAGATGTGGCAACAAAAGAGTCATCCAGTTCTTCAGTTTTCACAATTCATGTATGGCGTGGGATGTATTTTAGGGCCACTAATAAGCGAACCATATTTGACCGGAGAACTCAAGTCTGATAATAAAACTGATTCTTCTATATCAACCACAATATCCATAATAACAACAACTGATATCAATTACAGCATTGATAGACGATCTAAACTTATTTATCCATTTATTATTGGAGGTGTCATACAATTAATAAGTAATATAATGATATAATGATATAATGATCTCTTGAAGTTTACCCAAATCTAATGGTCTTATATTAACTTTTAATTAATTCAGTTCCGGTCATGTTTTTGATAATGTTATTCTTGAAAAAATATAAGCCACCGAAAGATGTGCTTAAGAATGAAGATCCATCTAAACATTCTGATGAAAAATTTAGTTCTCGAGAAAATATAATAAAAGATATTCCTATTAAAAACAGAAAACTATTGATAGGTTTATTGGCACTATTGATAGGTACTTATTGTGCAGTAGAATTGATTCACTTTCAGTTCAGTCCAACTTACTATCAATATATAGATTTAAGAATCAGTGCACCAAAAGCAGCACAAATATTGTCAGTAATGGCCACTTGCTATACAGCCGCTCGGCTTACAAGTGCTTTCATTGCAATCAAATTGAGTGCTGAAATAATGATTATTTACCATTATTTTATTATAATTATATCAATGATTGTTCTCTACTTCGGCCAAAATAATGAATTAATCATTTGGATCGGGAATGGAATGATCGGTAAAATATAATTTAAAGCCAACAGAAAACTTAATAAAGTTTTCTTTGCTTTTTGTGGTTTTCAATGATAAATAATCTTATAAATTATGGATTTTATTCAAATTAGGCGTTGGATTCTCTGCTATGTGGCCCGCATTCTTTGCTTATGGTGACAAACACCTCAAACTAACAAACAAGATCTCGACTCTGTGTTCATTCGCCAGTGGATTAGTTCCTTTGACATCTCCATTCATTATCGGGCCTTATATTGAAAAAAATCCTTTCATTTTTACGGTTGTTCAGAGCTCTTATCTCACTATTAGTATAGCATTATTTGTTTCTATTCTTTATATAGTAAAAAAATCTTGAAATTTAATAAAATCATTAATTTCTTAATTAATAATATATCCTGAAGAATATGAATTAATTATTTAAATGTTTTCTGCTATCAGTTTAATGTCTTCAAAATCCTAAAACATTTTTCTCGCATTTTGTGTCCAATACAAATCTCGTGTAACAATGTTTAGAAACTTTTGATAAAATTTCAAGGGGGGAGGGGCATGGGCGTAGGAGCCAGTGGGGCAAGGGGGCCATGGCCCCTCCACTTTTTTCCTTGACCCCCTCACCCATGTATTTAGCCCCTCCACTTTTATTTCCTGATCGATGATTTAATGATGATCGCAAAAAAATATTTGGAAAATTTGATAAATGTATCTGTAATAATTCGAATATCATGTAAAAAACGTGGAAATAAAAAAAACACGAGCGGGTTTAGAATTCATAAAGTAGACTCTCGTTATAGTGAAGTCGGATATAGTGAACAGTTTTAGACCACTAGTTTGATTCGCTATACCCGACAATGTTATAGTATTGACTCCCCATATAGTGAACTAGAGATATAGCGAACGGATTTCTCTTGCATTTGGTCGTTCACTATAACGAGAGTCTACTGTATATCATTTTGGCCCCCTCACTTTTTTCAACCTTCCTACGCCCCTGGGGAGGGGGTAAACGCATCGGTTTTGAATGACAATATTTTTAAAATAAAATTTTGCCGTCAAAAAATCAATATTTTATGAGTAAAAAACTATAAGAACTTAAAAAGAATTCAAACCTCTTTTCGAATTACACACAAAATATTTTTAGTTTTAAAAAACGAGTGGTCCCGTTGCTTCGCAGAACTATAGTATAAAATATTATTTTTTGAACTATTAAGAAGAAAGAGTGCTTTAAGAGTATTATTATAGTTTTTACAGTGCATTTGCCTTTTTCAATTTTTTTAAAGGAAAATATGAATTTTATAATTGCTAAATTTGCTAAAACTATTTATTACATGTCTTCAGTCACACACACACACACATACACACACACAGACGGGCACACTAACATTATTTTTTTAATTAGGCTCAAGTAGTTACAACGTAATTTAAATTAGACAAACTGTTTGAGATTACAAAAATTATAAGTTATTGTAAAACGCATTGCTTACATTGCTTACATTGCTTACATTGCTTACATTGCTTACACTCCATAAGAGTGACATAACCAAGCCTCGGATAAATCGGGAATTTCCGATTTTTATTCTTAAGGGCTATCTTCAGGAGATTAAGGGGAATGGCGTTTCAAAGTGTGAAGACCTTATATTTAAATTTTTAAACTCTCGATTCCCGATAAAACCCCGGTTTTAAATTTCATCCCCGATTATGATTTTTCTTCCCGATAAAGTCCCGATTTAGGAAAAATTAGTCCAAAAATTTGGTTTCTATACGATTTATGAGCAAAATTTAACAAAAAAAATAGCTCTTATGTTAAAGGAAATTAAAATTTGAAGCGCGTCCCGGAAAAGTAACCTTAGAAAAGATATTTTCTCTATAAAGGACTTAACTATTATCAATATAAGTGAACTTTTAATTTGATCGAAACTGAGTCACAAAGCCTTTTTCTATATTGATAATAGTTAAGTCCTTTATAGAGAAAATATCTTTTCTAAGGTTACTTTTCCGGGACGCGCTTCATTTATACGCATATTCCTTTAATATGCTGTAACAAGTTTGATTTTTTATGTTTCTCAAGAGTTTGTAGATTATATTCTATGATGGCTAAGGGATTATAGAGTATCATAACTCCCTGACATTTACCC
>JAQGCH010001270.1:0-16455 GCA_034699485.1 Nanhermannia elegantula | reverse complement strand
TGAAAACACTGCTATACACACCACACACCAGGTCTTACGCATTAAAGCACAAGAGAAACGCATACTTTTTAAAGCTCTGATAGAGAGAAAGAGCGATCCGATAAACTCGAGTGGGAAGTGATAGCACATGCAGTACGAAATACTTTTAGGAGGAGTTTGAGATAATAACAAAAAAATACATATCATCACAAAAGTAGTGGCTTTTAAAGACGCGATTCATTCTGATAAATGCCAGCTATTTATCAACAACTGGATTAACAGTAACTTTGTTTTAGTCAGAAATTTGTTTTAATTTAATTCTTAGAATCAATAGAAAGAAGTTTTTTGTAATTTTTTTGCATAATTTCGTTATACTTTTGTTTGTTTTACTTCGAAGTTCAAAAAGCCTTTGAACTAAATAATGATTAAATACATTGAAGACAACGTTTGTCCGGCTAATGATTATCAAAGATTAACTAAACCTTTGATTGAGAAGAGAAGAAGAGCAAGAATTAACTTGTGTTTAATGCAGTTGAAGGAAATGGTAATCGACTCCGGAAGACATAAAATTGAGGTAATTTTTTGTGTATGAACTAAAAAAACAATTTATGAAAACAAACATAAGTTACTCTACAGCTCTACAGCAGACTCTCGTTATAATGAACAGCAAAATGCAAGAAAATTTATTCATTATAAGGGGATTTTTAGCATCATTTTCCCAAACATAATAATCTCTTAAACTACTGTCTCTTAAACTGTTCATAATAGAGAGGGTTTCACTTATTTTGAGGTTTATTATAACGAAAGTCTACTTAATTATAGCTTACTTTAAGGACTTGACAGTATTATAAGTTCTTATCTTATTGAACCTGCAAATTAAAGTCTAATTTTTTCTTACTTAAGAACCCGAAATGCAAGTATGAAAAGGCAGATATACTTGAATTAACGGTTAATTATCTGCAAAATTTACACCAAACACAACCGTCGGATAAAAGCAGAACAGACCAAAGTTTTACCGCCGGATTCATAGAGTGTTTCAAAGAAGTGGAACACTTCTTGAAGTTTCTGCCGCTCTCGGAAAACAATAACAGCCAAGAATCTGATCCCATTTCCCATAAACTATTATCACATCTGGAAAACTATTACAGACTTGCGCTCAGTTCAAAACAGAATAGTATTAACACTAATAACGATAGACTGATTGATGAGAGAAATAAAGATAATATCGAGAACAACAATAACATCAATCATAATATTCATGAATACAATATACAGAATCCTTTGACAGCAAACTCTTTCAGTGTAATACATCACACCAGCGAATATTCTGCCAGTTCGCCTTCCAGTAGGGCAACCGTTTCTCCAATACCATCACCACCAGTGCCACAGTCACCATTTCCGTCGTCGCCATTTTCATCAGAACTTGATGACAGGCCTAATAATCTTGGCTTATATGGCAATGAACGGAACGGACACTGCCATCAGGTCATGGATGTGGACGGGGTTTGGAGGCCGTGGTGACCACTGATTAGCCGGCCATCTATATTATTGGTTCCTATAATTTGCTAACAATATCCAAATAACAATATATATGATATGCCATAAAATGAGTGCTATTATTGAATTGGGCTTAATATCAAATTAATTATCTCAATAAAAAAGTGTTTTTATTTGTACATTTGCTTCAAATTATGAAATATTTCTATTAAATAAAATTTGTTTTTTATCTACGCTGAGAATTAGTAGAATTGCATTAATTGTTATCTTATTTGAACTATTTATACACTTATGACGTGAGTAAGTCATCACACACTGCCGCACACTTCGGGTCACATTCGTATTCTTATAATTATGATTTTTATCAAATTATCAAAAAGTCACTTAAATTTTTGTTTGTTAAGTCATATCGAAACTTATTTTTTGGTGCACATCAACTCAAAATATGTGTTTTATTTTCTTTTTTTACTCTAAAATGTTTTTCATTATTAGTTACTAACCATTGATTATCTTAAAGACAATTAAATACTAACTAACGATTACTGTGCGAAACATACAGTTGCGAAACAGCAAAACTTTTGCAGTGTTTTACAACTTTATCATTAACTTATTAATGGGATGTATTGATAAATATGTTTCTGAGGATAACAACAATTCTACATTATTCTGGTTTTGGATTTTGCTTACAGTCAAAGTGTGTTTCAGTAAAAGTTTCTGAACTTCACTTACATTTCACACACAATTTTTTGCATTTTTGAGATTATATTTAACGAAAATCCCTTAAATGTATGATATGTTATACTTTTGAAACCATGTTCTTATCATTTATTGATAAAACTGAATAGAAATCGATAGAAATGAATGCAATTTCTAATTAAAATAGTATTAAATCACATACACTGATGACATTATAAAAGCGATTGCCTGTATCCTTAGTGATAGACAGGCACACACCACTCTTCACGTGAGGTCGAGCCTCCCTTCATGAGACACACACATGACAATAAGGGTTTCATATCAACGAAGAGAAGATTATGGAAAAAAATAATCATTATCTCAAATAATTTTGTTTTATGACTGACTTGTATTTAATTGCCTTTTGAAGTCAAACACAGTATATCTCAGTGCCGCACACTTTAGCCCACTATCTAATGATCATAATATTTTCAAAGATAACTCTAATCATTGGGTTGCGTCTGATATTAAACAAACTTTGAAACTGTTTCTGCATTTAAATTAATAATTTTAATAAACAAAATATCTATTCCTCTAAAGATAGGCTCTTGTTATGCAATAAAGCTTTAAATTTTTTTCAATCAAAATAGAAGATTAATTCAATTTATCTTTTCTTCTCATGAGAGCATAATTTTTATTCATAAGCTTTTCACTGAAAAAATTATCCATGAGTTGAATTAATTACTTGTAATGCACTGTACTTTAAGATATATCTAAAGCTAATATAATTTGAAAGATATCTCTTTAGTCATTGTTAATATTTTTTTGCTCTTATGATGCGATCCAATAATTTTATGCCAAATGAAAAAAAGTTAGTTTTTTATGCGCGTGTCTTAACAGTTAAGTTAGAATTTATGAGCAATAAATATGACAATAAGCTTAACAATACAACACACGATTGTATATGTCGTGCGAGTTGTTGGGCTTTTTATGTGGGGTTTACAGCAAACATAAAAGGGTACGACTCAGGCCTTTCTTAAGAAATAAGGGAATGAGTCAAAGAAAGTAAAAAAAGCGATTTTTTAGCACTTCTTTGTAATGACAATATGTGTAAAAGTATTGTTGGGAAAAATGGGGATAAGAAAGAGACCGATGAAAAAAATACATGAAAAATATGAAAAAATTATTTGGTTCAGTCAAACCCTTTTCAATAGTTTGAGTGTTTGTACAAACATTGACGAAAATGGGGCCTAAAAAGTGCCGATTTCTTTAGATTAAGGTTTATATACTGCCAATCAGTTCAAGTTTCATAAAAAAAATTGCTTTCATTTTTCAGGTTTGAAATAAGAGCTATCTTTGAGATCTCAGAGATTTTTTGAAGAACTTTCAACTTGAAAACAAAATATTTTAAGAAAACTTCATTTTTTTCTCTTAGTTTATTCAATAATTTTCATTTGAATTTTATTCACCCTTAAGGGCCGAATAACTTGAGTCAAAAAACTCTTTGAATTCATATAAGGATCTGAGTAACAAAAAAATTTGTTTTTAATGCGCAAGAATTTATGTATTTTATGGTTGAGAAAAGAGTTCAATAGAGCAATAGATTGGGGTTTGATGCGAATCATTAATCCAATTTGCATTTCAATGCAGTGCAGACAGAAAGCTATTTCAATGAAGTTCAAATAATAATTTAACTGTAAAACTTTCACATTCTATGTGACGCAAATAGTGGTGGGTATCATATGCTTTGAATGATTATCAATTGATCTAATTTTGTTGGTTAACAATTTTAAATTTTTTTTATAAATTTTTCACTTTAAGACAAGACTCACTCACTTAAACAGATATCTGACAAAATTGTAAAAACTATAAGTTGGCTTAAATTATAATAGAGTTAATAACAAAAATTATATTCAAACTCAACAATTTCAATTTTTTATAATCAGCACTATTAAGAGCAGTGGCGTAACTAGAAATTTTTGGTTTTGGTGGACTAAGTATATAAAAAATCGAAGATATGGCAATTTTAAAAAAGATCTACACTTAAATTCAGGAAAATCTCTGGGGGACTATAGCCCCATAGGTAGTTACGCCAGTGATTAAGAGATCTACACCAGCTGTTGCAGTGCATGTGTTTTAAATCAGTAATGAAAATGATGCATTTGATCACAAACTTTGTAGCATTCACATTGTTTTGATTTTTAGTTATTCGATGATTTCACAATCAATTCATAGCAGTCATTGAGGGATAATTATTTATTAGGCTTCAATTTTTTGAAAAATGTCTAAAATATTGAAAAAATATTAATTAAAATAGCAGATTTTTCAAATTTCTCAAATTAACAAAAAATATTCAGCATACTCAAATTTTTATAGAGAATTTTTATTTATCAGTCAGTTTTCGGTAATAACTTTTCTATGCGCTTACAAGTTGCTAAAATCGGGGAATACTTCTATCAAATAGTTTATAACCAGAAAGTGCAGACCATTTCAGTGCAAACCAGAAAAGTCTTATAAAGTTAGATAAAAACTAAATTTATGATATCATTTCTTATACTATGAATATAGTTAAGGGCAAAAAATAGGTGATAATCTATTTTGATGACTTGCCGTTAGATAACCCATAACAAGACAATCGGCGAAGACATAATTCACGGCTAAATTCTTGGAATAATAGATTCGAAAATCATAGGAATGGGAAGAACACGAATGGAGACGAAGTGAAAGGACTTAAATTGCATCTAAATTTAAAATACATTTTACGGGTTGTAAAAAAATAATTTAGTGTTAGTTCTTGTCAGAGGGTTGAGAAGGAAAAGGGAAGAGGAAGAAAAAATTATTTTTTATGATTATCGATATTCCTGGCGTTGAACTGGATGTGCAGCTGAGGTAAAAAAAACTTTCTGTAATTTCACGAAAATTTTTTTGAGTTAATTATAAATTTTTTCTGAAATATTAAGACTTATATCTAATAAAAATATTATATATCCATCAAATAAGTTTACGATGCAATACATATTCAGCTTTTTTAATGGGAAAACTTCACAGATGTTGTCATAAACCATATTTCTCTTGAGATACTCTTCATTCTCAACTCTCAACTCTCTTTTTTTTTTGCTCACTTTTCAAACTATTGAATACGGAAAGCAAAAAATTGAGTTTCTATTCATTCTTTTAACCAATTTTTAACCATTTTTTGCCTATTTGTGAACTACTGCGGCTTTAAATCTGTGGCTTAAACACCTGGAAATCGTTAGTTTTTATTGCCCGGAAAAAAATTTCTTAAAATTATTGCAAATTTTATTTCAACAGATGGGCAAAAAATATTTTTATATTTCTATTTTTTGAATATCCAACTATTCTGTGAGCCAAAGGTTAATATGAATGGTTCGTGACTTTGTGAATGATATCTGGATTAGTATTAAAATAAATAAATAAACAGAATAAAAGTTTTCGCCGCAAAAAGTTTTTGCGTATATTTTATTTGTTTGCGAATAACTGTAAAGGTTTTGCTGTTTTGTACTTTTTTTGCAGTTTAACTAAAAGTGTGTAAAACTCTTTGACTTTATATCCATTCCTTTTCCTGGGAAACACTTAATCCGATATTTACTGAAAATATATCAAAATCTATGAATGAAAAAGTGTTGAATAGAATGACAGACACAAAAAATGTTTGTTTGGCCTAAAATAAGGATTAAAAGTGCGGATTAAGGATTTAAAGTGTTACGATAGTAGGTTTGGGTCAGAAAAAAGGGATAGTTTTTAAGGTAGAATAGGAGGAAATACTAAGAGAGAAGAAATGCTAATAAATCGATGGATCAAATTATTACTTCTATAGAATGATCCTAAAAGTGTCAGTAATTCTTGTATACCTTCAAAACGTATTGTCAACTGTGAAGGTATGTCCACTTATGTTCTTAAGAGTAAGACCAGGTGTTAACTATTCTCAATGGACACACAATACTTGAAAAGTTAGTACTAAAAGTTGGACATAAACTTTCACAGAGTGACACAATCTTCAGGAAGTCGTCAGTTGAGCATTGTTTGCGCTTTTAAGATAATGTACCATTAGAAGGTATTTAAGCAAATTTATGATAACAGTTCGCTGCGATTATGCTATTTAAAAGTCATTTTCGAAAGCCATTTGAATGGTCTGTTTTTTTGCACAAGTTTTTTATTCCTGACACAAATGTATTTTTGCTGTTATTTAAGAGAAACTTTTATAAAACCGCATATTTTTCTGTATCAATAGCTTTTTAAAAACTGATACTTAAGATTGAATTGCGGGTAATTTTTTAGTAATGCATTTCCTATATAAATATTTTTTGGATGTTTAACGCTCTGGTGATTTCTGTTTTTGGGTGTTATTCGAACGCAAAAACATAAAAATCATTATAACTTACGATTCAATAGCAGTGAAATCCCCTGAACTTTCACATATGACCTAAATCTTTGGTTGAATTCAAGCAAAAATTTATTTTTACTTCAGTGGAAATAAATAGCCGTAGAAACGGATAACGACTGCTTTGAATGAATGGCTTGATTTGTTTTTTGTTGATTTTGCGAATCATGAAATTTTAAACCTAATCTTTATTTCATTTTAACCCTAATTATAGTGAAGCGGTTTCAGTGGGTTAAGAGAGCAAAAAGGATTTTTTGGTCATTTGCATGATTCGCATCATTTAACACCGATTCCTGTTTGACTCTGCTTTCGGACCTCATTAACGGAATTTTGTATTCAAATTACAGCATAATTGACCACAATTTGAGCATAAATTGGCGACAGACAGCTTGTATACTGTCATTATTTTAAAAGTTAATTAATTATTTTTTTCTCTTTTAAGTAACTATTTATTTGAAAGTCTGTTAACCATTGAAAAGTGTTAAAAAGTAATACAAAAATTACAAGTTATACGGATTTCTATTCATTATATGGAACTTCTAGTGTATCTCACTTAAAGTTAATTAAATTAAACTTTTTAATTGATGATGAATTAAAAAAATAATACATAGATAATTATTGATAATTAAACGGAGTTATTTTAACATTAGTTCTATATATAGCAAATCGTTCATTTAAAAAATAATTTAGTCTACTGTAGCTCACCGTCAAATCATTATCTGTATGTGAGATCAATATCGAAACTATAAATCATCTGTTCAATTGAGAAATAGCATATTCAAAGCAGCCAATTCACGTGCACATTGTTATGCATGCGCCTGCTATAATAGCATTACATTAACTTAACTATAGTCAGATTATAGCCAAAGTGTGATTCACTTTACTCGATAATTACTTAATACAAATACAATTGATTGATATCTATAAACAAATATAATATTTACTTAAAATAAATGAATAACATATTTATCTATAATACTATAATACTTTGAACTGTTTTTCAATGTTTAATCTTTTATTAAACTGAAGACTTCAACCGAAGTCGAAAGCGCTCGGAATTACTTATACAGTATACTATATTTATTTAAAAAAGTTTTCACCACTTCTTTTGAGTAAAAGAAAGTGTACGGCTTTACTCTTTATTAGTAACTGAGTTTATTAACGAGTTTATTATTTATTTGATATTTATGAATAATTTTCAACTCTTTAAAGCATAATTTGAATAACAAAAATATAATAATTGATCGATGTTTTAATTATAATTGAGATACTGTAATAAGCATTTTAATCGACTATTACAAAGTTATTTCTAACTCATTTCTATGTGTACTACCGGTCAGTGGCGAAGCTAGCATAGGGGCAGAGGTGGCATAGGTTCCCTCAACTTAAATTAAAAGCTAATTAATTTCATAAAATGCTTTATTGTCTTGTATTTTTGAGAGCTTCAATTCAAGAGAATTATTTCAATAAAGGCTTTTATGTTTCTGCAAACTGTAAAACACGTTATAATTCTGCGAATAAAGGATTAAAACTTAGGTAAAAATTCATCAAATTTTTTCTTGTTTATTACCCCTCACTCAAAATTTTCTGGTTTCGCCACTGTATACCAGTAAATATTTATTATTTCTAATATAAGTTTAAATTTCTTTAGTTGTATGACATTTTAAATTAATTTTTTTGCACAACTTTAAATTTTTTATTAAAGCACTTTACAGAGCCAGACGTAAGCTTCGGACATCTTCCTCTGTCCTTCATCAGTGGCATTATTATAGTTACTGACTAAAAGTGTGAGTACAACAAAAATTATAGTATACTTTCAGATAAATAAACATTCGAAAAAAGACCCAAAAGTGCGACATAGCATGGATTTAACTCCAGCCCAATCCCTCCAACATCAGCCCTTAATAATGCAAAATCTGACTAACTTTTAGTCAGTAACTATAATAATGTCACTGATGGACAGCGGAAGATGTCCGAAACGTACGTCTGGCTCTGTAAAGTGCTTTAATAAAAAATTTAAAGTTCTGCAAAAAATATGAAAATTAATTTATTATTTCATTTCATTAATTAGTGAATATTTTTTTAATGAGACGAAAATGTAACACAAAAACTTAAAACTATTTTATTAAGCTCACGGATCAAAACATAGTTTTTAATAATAATTGGTTTCATAAACTTCTTTCTAACTCCAAAAATGACTGAAATGAAACGCTTTCATTATTATAGATTTTAATATCTGGAAAATGTATGAAATAAACGCCTCAATTGTAACTCATGTGAATATCTTTATCCAAACTGTAATATTTGTCCACTTTATCGAACCGAATATGAGATGATATGAGTCTAAAATCCATTTTAATATTGAAATTATTCCAAACTCTTTCATCGATTTTGGTAATCAATGTTAGATTCGGGTTCTTCTCATTAAACAACACCACCATATCATGCAATATATCTTTCGCTAAAACAAATTCTAAATCTAATCTAATATTTGATCCAAAATCCAAATATTCTTGAAATATTGATTTCCAAATGAGATGACAGTGAGTGAGATCTTCATGAAATATTATCCATGAATTGTGTCTATTGAAAGAAATTTTACTCAGTTTTGAGTACAAATTAATGACTCCTTTGCAACACTTTCGACAATGAATATGTTCTTCAGCACATTCACAATAAATTTTTGAATAATCGACTTTTAAAGACTTTAAATTTGGAAAAATAATCCCAATATTTGACATATCTCTCGATTTAATTATTACTTCTGTGACATTCAATTTTTTGAGTGAATTCAGCTGTTTCTTAGTGTTGAACAAGTTATGAATATTGCGTTTATTGTCAACTCTCAAATATTTGAAGTGTTTCAGTTTTAATATTGAATCTAAAGATTGCAGTGAATAACAAAGGAATTCCAGGTTTTCTATTAGAACTAAATTATCGCAAATGAATCTCAGAATAACATTATTATCGGAATCACTAACAAAACTACATTTTACAATAATACAAATGAATCTCTCGAAGTGATGGCATATCAAAGAAGTCCAGAGGTGTCATATCAATTATACTAAGTGCATAACTTTGTATCACTAAATAGGATACTTTTGAACTAAAGCATGACTTGATATACATGAGTCCATCTCTGCTCCAACTTGTCTTGAAATAAATATATATTTTAAATATTTTTATTCTTGAAAACAAAACATTAATCCATTGACAAACAGACTTATTCATTGAATCGATTTCAAGTTCAATGCTTTGCAAATTCACAAACATTTTGAATAGTCTCGAATTTCTGTTTTATTTCATTTATATTATTATAGAGACGAAGGTTAAGTGCAATAATAACGGTATCTCTTTGTATTTCCAAAATGATGGCTTCCTTCACTCCAGTGATAACCCGATAAATGAATTTTCAGAACTTTCTGTGATTTAAACAAATGATTAACGCATTTACTGATATGGTTTGACACAAAACTGAGTCCTATTTTCTGTTCCAAACTTAATTACGACAAAATTTCTGTCAAATTGTATTCATTCAAATTCATCGATGAATTATTATTTGTAGTCATTTTTAATTCGTATGATAAAACTGAGCAAAAATGTGTTACTTATTAAAATTCTGAATTGTATGGCAAATAAATGAATTCAATTTTCTTTTATAACGAATTTCTAAACATTTCAATTGTTTTGAACGTTAAAACCATTTTTAAACGACATTTTTTATTCAAAAATTTTAAAGAAAATTTTAAAGAAAATTTTAATATCAATTGTTGGTAACAATTTAAGTGCAGACACATTTATTTCTAAATTTTTTAATTGTGTTACATTTATTTCACTATCAATATATATATTTTAGGAAACACACCCACACTGAGCTATGGGCCCAACAATTTTCAGACATTTAATTGTAGGTTTGTATTAATTTAAAATAATTGTCAAATCTTATATTTTTCCTAATTCTGGTATTAAAAATTTTTTGGGTACGGCACTAATAGGAAATCGCTGGTGACCGGACATTCATACCGACTATATTGTAATTTCACTATAAATAGGCACTTACTGAATAGAAGCGTGCCTCGACTCGCTTTCTAAAAGAGGATTTCCTCTAAAGGGGTTCATTATATCTGGATATTATTGTATAACAATTTAGGTCAACCGATTAGCACGCGTGCCAATGGGTGGTTTGGGTTAAAAGTAAGTCCAAGCATGCAAATGATCTAACTATAAAACATTTTTTATTAATAATTCTGTAAACTGATGTCAACCTGTTATTTAATGTGTTGAGCTTGAAATCAGTGGTAAAAAACTTAAATTAATTGTACAAAAATTAGGGCTTTAATAATATAATTTTTTGATACAAAAAATGTGCTTTTTTGAGTATATACTACTATATACTGCATTATGTATATAAATGAAATGTTTTCCAATTCATTGAGTTTAACTTAATTTTTTATATTTCAAATAAACAATTAATATCTTATTACAGTTTTTTTATTTGGCATAAATTTATTTACTTTTATTATTAAATTATTAATTAGCAATTTTTTGATGCTTTAGATTGTAATTATTTTTATTTTTCTTCATTCATGGTTTCTATACTGGAAACAAATTTTAATTAATATTTGTTTTATTCAGAATTTTATGATTTATTTCACTGACAAAAAAAAGAGGAAATGTATTCAAATAACTTATTTACTTAAGTATTTAACTTTCTTCTCATGGATTCTTACTATTGTATAACAGCTTTCATTCAAGAGCTGAAAAATTGAAAGTTTTTAATCCTTTATTCTGAGTATCCGAAAGTGGAGGTTAAGGTCAAGACCCAGCGCTTCACTTAAAAGGAAAGTTAGCACTCATTTGAGAAAAAAGAGTTTAACGAAACTTAAGAAGTCGTGCTATGAGTAGGAAATGAAATGCCAAATGATAATCACATAATAAATACACATTTCCTCTCATGTTATTTAGTTTTACAACAAAATACCATTTTTCAATGCCAGCGAACCCTTTACTTGAGCATAAATGTTATGTTTTCGGTTTGTTATACAAGTATTTATAGGAAAATATGTAGTTTTACTTTTGCTTTTTAGCACTGTTTGCAATTTTTTTAACAAGTTTAATGATTTTTCTTTAATTTCCATTAACTCTTTTGAAACCATAACTAATTTTATTAATCAAGCGAAACAGCATTTAAAGGATTAGTAATTAATTAATCTAATTATTCATCGGAATCCATGAATTAATTAAATATTTTATAAAATAAATAATTTTTCAAGAATTTTTCCAACATTACAATTGAATATTTTATAAAATCCTTTACTTAGAGTGAATTTCATCAAAATGATAAAAATTGATTCAAGAAATTTTATGCATTTCCTTTGTTCTCTTTCTTTATATTTGACCGAATACTAAAATATTCAATATTTAAGCTGTTTTTGGGTTAGGTTCTGACCGATATCAATGTCGACACGCCTATTAACGGGACAAATGAAGCAACAAGTCTTGCATTTGAGTGTCAACAATGCTTTAATGCTTATAATGATTTATGCGGACTCTGGTCGCACGTGCAACAAATGAATGCGCTTACTATACTTTGGCTATACTTTGGCTATACTTTTACTATACTTTTACTATTGATTTATTTCTTTTGAAAAACTAGACAAAAGTTTTACAACTAAGAAATATAAATAAGCTATGGATGCAGTTGGCTTTCAAATAAGTTAAGTCTTAGTAACTCATTGCTTACAAATAATAATACGTTTAAAGCATTATATGCTAACGATTAAGAAATATGTTTCAAACTTTTCAGAATAACTATTAGTATCATCTAATTATATGTATTGAATGAAAAGTTTTCTATAATAATAAACTTTTTTTAATAGATGTAATATTTCGATATAGTTAATTGCTGGGGACCTGACCCTTATATTCACTATAACCGGGTTTCAATATAAAAGGTTATTTTTAACAATATGTTAATGAATGTGTTCCTGGTCTTACTTTACTATATTGACGATTGACTATTAAGGTGTTCACTATATCGGGGTATTACTGTATTACTGAAAGTATAATATAAAAATAAATGCATGTAATCGGTAAATACGGGGTTTAATTTTTTCAATCGTGACCACATTTGTTTTGATTTTAAAATATAATTTAAAACTCATTATTATTTGAAGCTTGAAATTCACTGCGAAATATAGTTTATCCTCGTTATAGAGAAAACCAACTTATAATGAAGAGTTACTATAATTATATAAGAAATATTTTTTAACTTTATGCTATTTTATGGTGAAACCCCGTTGTACAGTAGTATGGTATTTGCCGGGCCCAACCGTTTCATTAAAAAGTGCAAAATATGTATTGCAGTTCAATTAAAAATAAATCAAAAAATGTGATGCCATGAAAATTTATATGCTATTTAAGTGAAAAGCTTTACTAATTTAGTCTTAATTTATATGTTAATTAAATATGGGGTTTGCTAAAAATGCGTCTAATAATTATTTAATGAAAGATTATTTGATAGGGAGTGGAGTGGAGTAGACTTTAATTAAAAGTATTTTTATTAATATTAATTTTTTTAATGAAAGTGCAAATCAGTGCCGTAGTCGGGATTTTTAGTCTTTAGTCAATGAATGAAAAATTTAGGAAATGAAATATTATTTTATAAGCTCGTACTGTATTCTGAGAGCTTGTGATATATATTTTTGACAAATTAAATTCAGAAAATCAAGACTAAAAAACGTTTTCTTTGAAAGAAAATCAGAATTATTAAACGTTATTAAAAAACTTAGAAATTTTGATAATGTCAGCATATCTACAATTAATTTCTTGAACAGTCCGGTAGGCGGGTGCCCCCGGCACCACAGCTGGCTGCGGCATGGGTATAAATATAAGCAAAATTTAGAATAATAAATATCAAAATCTAGCAAATGAGTGTTGAAAACAGATTCATGAATTATAAATGAAAGCAAGAATAATAGTGAGATTACTGTATAAGGAATGATAATGGATCGAAATTTAAACAGCAATTCAAAATATAAGAGCGAAGCCTAAATTTCTTAACTTAAATACATACCACGCATTCCACAATAATGCCACTGACTCCCTGTTTATAAGCGAATCTCTTTCTGCCCAATTGGGTGTAAAATCTTTAAAATCTATGACAGTTTCTTATATTAGTATGAGATAAAGTTTCTTATATAACTATGTGATAACTTTAATACTTAGTTTAGAAATAAATGTTTATTATTTAATTGATAGCAAACACAATTGCCATTAATATGAAGATAATTTAATTATCTTTTATAAGGTTAAAGTTTTATTTATATCTTTAACAATTTTTTTGTTTTCTGTAATGTAGAATACTCTCTAAGTAAAAAACTTTTACTCAAAATCCTAAGAATGAGTGATTAAAATTCCACATAATTATGTAATATAATGCGATTCCTTAATTCTTATAATAAAACAATTTTTAACTCTTTTATATAATATACAGATTTGATAAAGAATCCAAATATTCCTTAAATTGTTTTTCTATAAGGTATACAACTTTTTCAATAAAAAAGTTAATAGAGATTTAACATAAGGCGTGAACACAATAAAAGAGTGTCCAAAACTGGTTCAAAATAAGGGTTCAATTACCAGTACTAGAAAAAAAATATTTTTCTCAATTTTTAGCAGTAAAGAGTAGTATTGATTACAAGAGAAGAAAGAGATCCCAACAATACTTGAAAAAAACGGAAATGTTATGTTATAAATTGAGGTCAACACAAAAGAATATATTTTCAAATTTTAACCGTTTCTCAGCACAAATGACTTTTTAAAATAACATATAAATTATAACAGTATAACAGTAGCCCAGAAATAGAAAAACATTTTTTTTGCATGCGTACTGATTGTTATTTTTGTCGGTCAGTAAAAAAGGGCTTTGGGGTTAAAAAATAGGCATTCTTTTAGAGCAATTCTTGTTTAAAAATAAATTTGTTTTTTGGTATCAATTTTTTCTGTAATTGACTAAAAGAAAAATTGCATTTAAAATAGCGATGTATTACAAAACACTTCAATATTATTAGAGTAAAAAGTAATTGTTTACTACTTGTTTGCTACTAATTTGGCCCAAAGGTAAAAGTTTGGGGAATACAGACTTATTCAACATACAGATAGTAAAATAAGTTACGTGTAGATTAAAATCAAGCTAAAGAAAGTTGATAACAGATGAGATTTTAATTAGAGATATGATATAATAATATTCATAATATTTATGATATTCAGTTTGAGATTTTTAAGTATGACATTAAATGATATTTTACTTAATTATTTCTTATTCACAGCTTAGAATTTTTTAAGCATTTACATTTGCTATACTCGTCTGATTGCCAGTTTGGCCAATACAGACCTATTCAACATACAGATAGTAAAATACGTGTAGATTAAAATCAAACTAAAAAAAGTTGATAACAGATGAGATTTTAATTAGTGATATGATATAAATAATATTCATTATATTTATGATATTCAGTTTGAGATTTTTAAGTATGAAATTATTTGATATTTTACTTAATTATTTCTTATTCACAGCTTAGAATTTTTGAAAGCAAAATTTACATTTGCTATGCTCGTCTGATTGCCAGTTTGGTGAATACAGACCTATTGAACATGCAGATATGCATAGTAAACCTGTAGTAAACTACCTGTAGATAAAAGTGAAGCTTAAAAAAGTTGATAACAGATGAGATTTTAATTAGAGATATTATATAAATAATATTTATAATTTTGCATTTATTACTGATTGATATTCAGTTCGAGATTTTTTAAGCTATGGCATTATATCATATTTTACTTAATTATTTCCTATTCACCTTATTTACAACAACAGTCTCACAGCACCTCAACAATGCTTCAAATTAAAAAATTGGACTCAAACTAACGATATGTTATTGAAAAAAGAATAGCTACTGATGATGAATGCTTGAAAATTGCATACGAAGTGTCTGGCAATCAGAGGAGTAAAGCAAATGTAAATTCTGTTTTTAAAATTTGTAAGTTGTGCCTAAGAAATAATTAAGCAAAATAACAATTATTATAGATTTGATTATTTTGATAATCAATATACAGTAGTGATATATTAGATATAGTGAAAGGCTGGGACACTTGTATTCATTATATTGTGAATTTTCTATAAGGAAGTATTTTAGTCACTAGTTGAATAGAATGTGTGCCTGTATTTACTTTACTATATCCATGTACTGTATTCCTGTATTAATGAATGAAAGAGTAGAAAGAATTCACAAATTCTCAATGCAATGCTTCAAAACCTCAATAGAAATCCTTTTAACTGACAGTCAGACACATCAAAAACTAGAGTTTTGAATAGTTAAACAGCTTTGTACTTAAAGCAAACATTAAAACTTATTAAAGAAATTCCTTATAGTTAAGCATCAAATGTTACACTTTAGAAACAATAAAAACAAAGCACTTATTCCAACTTTACTACCATTAAAATAAACGATCCCATACAGAAAGAGGCACTACAGTTGCTGTGTAGTTGTAAAAAGAGTGAGAGCAACAAACAGAATAAAGGAAAGTGCAGTGCAATAATTCATTGACTTAAATGACAAAGTTTTAGCCGACACTAACAAACCAGTAAAACTGTAAAACTTATTATTACTGCAAACTTTCTATCCTTGTTTTCATTTTCCCTCAACTTCTTTCTCCTATAAGCCCATCATTTCGCACGTGCAAAAAGTCACTCCCGAGAAAAGTCACTAACATTTCAAAACTTATAAGCGGAAAAGTGATTTGTTTGCAGTTAATTATAATCGAAGTATTAACTAATTAAATGATATAAAATGGCATAAATTTTTTAACAATGATTACAATAGAGTTGATGAATGTTTGATACC
>JAQGCH010001269.1:0-16461 GCA_034699485.1 Nanhermannia elegantula | reverse complement strand
TATAAAATATATACTGTTATACATGAAAGTATATATTTGAATGTCTGAGTTTTATGATTAGAACAACTGTACAGTATATACAGCACAGATAAAATTAACAAAATTTGTGAAAAAGACTTACAACTTATGAACTTAACTAACTTGACGCTCGGTAAACACTCAGCGCTTGCCTAAAAAAGCGAGCGCCGAGCGCATCACTTTCCTCGATATCCTCGCGCTCACCTCTTTCATGCGAGGGTTGAGTTTTTGCATCACTGGTTATAAGACTCATAACCCATTTTTATATCCATAATAGCAAATCATTATCTCAATAAACATTTATTATTATAATGAACATCAGTTAATGGCATTTAATGAATACATTATATAATATATTTGTTGGCAATACTTCTTCGTGTGCAATACGTATTAATGGTATAATAAACGTACAGTACATCTATTATAAAAATTGAAATCTTATTTCTTCAAAATTAAGTTTAATTCAATTCCAGAATTTTTATTCCGAATTTATTTATTGCTATTTCTGTAAAAATTGATTCAATTCCTATTTAACCTTTCCATAGGAAACGCAATAATTATTACTATAATTGTTGCTAATTATAACTTTTCCTATTTCTTAAATTAAAAAAATGATTGTTATTTTGGTTAAATCATTGCACTAATTATGAAAACTTATGAACTAACAAAAAAAGAGTTTATAATTTAAGCTTTTTTGCATTAGTTTCTCTCTTTAAAAAATATTCGAGTCTTTGGTCATCAAAGCGGAGACCATTTTTGAATTAACTTTAATCTCACTCGAACTCTGGGCTAAAGGTGAGATCTCCTGAAAAGGAGTTGTCTGAGGAAATGTTATGTTATGTTATGTTATTATAAAATTATTATAAAAAGTGATAATCACATAAAAAATAAAACCTTTAACAGATCGATAATTATATTATACAACTTCAGAAAATTTGCACTATAGTTACAATTTTTTCGCATAGCTTATACTTATAGCGTCCAAATTATGCTTTTTATGCTCAAATTTATTCTTTTATGTAGAATAAGGTGTTTTATTTTTTTATGGTTATTAAATACTGTACTTCATAAATATTTTTAAATAGACTTTAATTGATATACATTAAATTCATTAAGAGATTATTTTAATTACCTTATAATCAATTTAAAAGCATAAGTAAAATCATTATTTATAAATTATAATATTGAAAATTTATGGTTAATTTCTTTGAAATTAAATCTCAAGAATAAGATATCTTCCAACTTCTAAACAGTTATTTGATTGGATTTGATTCTTAATAGTGGATAATTTCAAATCTATTACTTTATCTGATAATATTGACATTTAAGTTGCCTCACGCCCTCGTGTCCTACTGTATATTGAGTCAATTATAGAGAAAACCTTTATCTATTTGTGTGTGAATCACTTATTAATATGAAATGTCTAAATGTAAATCAAAAACAAAATAACTATTATTTAAACATTCATTAAAACCTTTGAAATTATTTTTAAAATGGAATTTAGTTGCTAAAAAATTTGTAATTTTATGCGAAGTTTTGTCCAAATTATGCCTTTTATGCCCAAATTTTCGAAATTATGCTTTTTATGCTCACTGCAAGAGTTAAAGCATAATTTGGATGCTCTACTTATACTGCTTATACAGTAAATGATAATATTTTTTGTTTAATTTAAATAGTTGTTTAAAAAATTGAATTTTCGGTTTACACTCTGGGGTTTAGTGTGATTTGATCGCCAATTTGATTTACCCCTTGTGCTGCTCTTAAAAAATCATACGGTTTAGTTGCAGTCGGAGAATATAAAATATGCTTTGGAACCTATCTCTAAAAGCTACTAATATTAATAGGTATCAGATACAGATCAGATACAGCCAAAAATATTTATTGACTCGTTCGTTGAATTGAGTTAATTTCACTTTCAATAGTTTCTATCATTTTTATAAATATATTGATTCATTCATTTTGATTACATTGTTGGTGCGTTAGGGTCTGGTTGGTTATGATTTGTTCCAATCCTTTAATAGATAATGGTGTTCTTCAAATAAAATGTTAATTAATTTTAATATAATTTAATGATATAATGTTTGAGAGAGTTGTCACTCCAATTCTGGTTCGATGAGTCAATGCTAAGCAATTTCTGTATCGAATTAAGTTAACTGGAAATCTAGTAATGAGACGACACATTCGTAGCAAAAAAGATTAAAGAAAGAAAATTGACATTTCAAAAGAGAAGCGCATCTCAATTCAAACTATAGCTGAGAACACATTAATACAAGAATTCAGTGGGAATTACAATAATCTCACTGTGAAATGAACTTTGAAGCTCATGGAAATTAATGTATACATTGATCGCTTTATAGCTAACTTTATATCAATCGCTTTTTGCAGATATTTTTTCATTATTTACAGTACTATTTTTTGGCAATCACTGGCTTTTGTATGAATTATATCTCAAAGAGTATTTTGCATACTTTTATTGAATATACGGCACAATATATTATGTAAAAGGCATCGTATATTATAAAATAATCGAATTTTTATCACTAAAACTTGAATTCCTTATTTTAAATTCTATTGAAGTGAAAGTAAATTTTTATTTTATGGCCACTAATTATTTTGTTAATAGATCTGTATCTGATTTTATTATATGTATGCTATTGAATATTTTGATGATTTTTAGAAAAAAACGTGGTCAACAATTATTTTTAAATCAATATTAAGATACCGTACAAGTATTTATTTCTTTAATGTTGAAAAGATTTTACTTCAAAAAAACGAGAAAAAATTTGAATTATTTGAAATTTTTCCTTATTTTCAATAATAATAAAGAAATGTTGAACTCATTAAGCTATTGATTAAAGCGGTTATATTTAAAATTAAAATCATAGTGAAAAATATCAGAAACTTAATGAGTCAATAAAAATATTTTTAAATATTGGATTATCTACAGAAAGAAACGATAGAAACTATCGTATGAAAAATCACGTCTCAATTCATGGTCCAAATAGTAAATTAAATAAGTGAAAATAGCAATACTGTCTTAATCGTATTTATTGGTACAGAACTTGTTTACTTTAGTGGAATAACTAAGAGCTGTGTTGGCTAACAATTTCAAAACTTTACTGATTTAATTACTGAGAGTGTAGACCAATTCGTTGATCCAATAAAATAAGTTATAAGATATTAAATTCAGATTAATATTATTAGTCGAAGATTTTTATATAATCTATTATTAAATCAATTTTACTAAAAAAATATGCTCGGAATCAAACAGTTAAATAAGTGTATGGTTTCATTCTTTTTAAATTTATATTTTAAAAGAGATTTTGCAATTTGCACTTCAAAAATGCAAAATTGACCGAAAAATTGTAGATATATTAATATTTAATGTTTTTATATTATTGCAGGTAATCTAGATTTTCCACAAAAAACAAATGCTATACAACTTGAATGTAACCTTTAATATAAGATGAAGCGGGACTACCTTTTGTGATTTTATTTGCACACTGTCTTTGAGCGAATACACTATAAGCAAACACTTGGACTCACATAAAATGATCTGATACAGAGGTTCCAATCTTAAAATTGTTATTATTAAAAGATAATAAAATAAAGTTAGATTCTGAGTAATCATGAATAAAAAAATTAACATAAATGACTTTAACTGACTCGTGAGCATTAGAATAATCACTTTATGTAATATCAATATCAAAGACTCAAGACTTAATCATTTGGTATTTCAATCTTTTAATGTAAAGGATTGACGTGAAAATAAGGTGAAGAAACTCATAGATAAGATGGATGACCGATATTTATCATATAGACAGTTCTGTAAAGTATATTGTAAACAGTTGTGTTATACTAATCTACAGCTTATTTATATGCAAAATCCCGAGAAATCCAGTGATACGTAGAGTTAGGCGAGACTCTGATTTGTATATAATTATCAATGAATAATGAAAAGCATAGGCTCGAAAACCCAAAACATGAGCTAGGCGAGTCTAGACTCAAAATCCTTAGAGCCTGAGCCTGGATTCAAAACCTGGAGCTTGAGCCTATGCTCAAAAACACCGATCCTAAGCCTGAAATCTTCCTAAACGTGCTATTTTTTATATACAGTAACTTATCAAAAGTGCCTTTTAATATATAAGTATAAGTATTGAATAGCATAAACTAACTTAGAGCTGAGCTGAGCTTAAGCTCAATTTTGGCTATCTTTGAGCTTATAAGCTCAAGCTTCAAGCTCAGGCTATGAGATAGAAGCCCAACTCAAGCTTAAGCTCAAGCCCAAGCTGTTGAGCTTAAAGCTTAGCTCATTTGAAGCTAAGATAAAGCAAAAACAGTATTAATTGTAAATTAGTTTTGAATATTAAACTGGTCCTCATTTGTTAGCAATACTATAATCAAAACCAGATCAGGACCTCTCTATCTTGAACATAGAATCCAAATTCTCAAAATTTTATATGATAATTTTTATATAAATTAATAGTAAATAGCACAAGCTAGCTTTCAGCTGACAAGTGAACTGAGCTCAATTTTGACTCTCTTTAAGCTTATAAGCTTAAGCTTCGAACTCAGACTATGAGATAGCAGCTAAGTTCAAAGATCATGAATTCTGAGCTGAGCTTATAGAAGCTAAAGCTTGAAGCTTAAGATTTCGAATAAAATGCTATTCACTAAGACTTAGTATAAATTAATGCTTTTTAAGTTTAAACTTTTGAATTAATTACAATTAAAGTTTATATGATTTAAAGTTTATGATAACAAATTAATTAATTAAAGTTAAAGTTAAAGCTACAACCAATCAAGTTTAGGAATAAGTTTAAAAACGGCAAATTCCAAACACCTAAAAGTGATTTATTGTAAATAAACATCACTTCTTTTTTTAATTTTATCGGATTAAGAGAATTACGTTTGACATTAAGACAATCCCCTGAAATACTGAAAACTCTCTCACTAAAAACCAGAGTTGCAGCAATAATTATTATCACTTTCATATTCAATTAACACATCACTATTTTCAGACATTTTTTTGTAAAATTTGATATACATTTAATGTTCACATTATAACTAACAAAAGAGATGTAAAAGTATAACATAAGATAACTAGTACTAATAGTATGCATCTGATCTGTATGTTTGTGATATGTTTGCATGTGATCAGTGCATTGTTTGATCTGTGGACCAACCTGATCTGTTAATCCTTTTACATTTTTCTTTGAAATAATTATTTTAACCTTAAAGAATGTTTACCTGTCAATGTAGGTGTC
This sequence comes from Nanhermannia elegantula, assembly GCA_034699485.1. Classification (NCBI taxonomy): domain Eukaryota; kingdom Metazoa; phylum Arthropoda; class Arachnida; order Sarcoptiformes; family Nanhermanniidae; genus Nanhermannia; species Nanhermannia elegantula. The sequence goes on along the minus strand of JAQGCH010001269.1, from coordinate 11,176 downwards.
AATGTAGGTGTGAGTGCTGATAACTTTAACTCGAAATACATTAAAGTTAACTTAAAAAGCACCAATATAAATGTAATATAAAATACATTAATATTATTGTTTAAGAAACTCATATCTGTAAAACAAATATAAACAAGTTACTTTGAATTCAAGTAAAATTTTGGGTACATGCTATTCAGGTTCGATGGGCTGAGACTTAGGAGTCTGAAATTCTAACCTTGACTTGAACATGTGTATAAAATTATGAAACTGAGCCTCTACTCGCTTTTATTTTGAAAAAATATGTGCTACATATAGAAACTTTTTTTGGTGCTTGGGGTGCACGAGGGTTGAGCTTCACTTCTTAGAATCTTTAGTATTTCTTCTTAAATATTCATAGACTCATCACTAGAATTTTTGTATTAAAGAAATAAATCGCAATCAACTTAAATTTAATATGAACTAAATGTTTAATAGTTACATATTTATAATATAGCATAATTAGAAATAATTAAAGTCTCCCAAATTATTTAATCAAATAATTTCAAATAATGTCAAATAATTTCACATAAATTCAAATAATTTAACCAAATAAGTTATATAACTGGGGAGTCATTGTGGCGCAGTGGTAAGGTGCCGGACTCATAATCAAATCCCAGCCTAGCTGTTCTTTGATTGCAATATACCGGCCATATATTCATTGTTTGCGAGCAATCCATAGGCCCGTAGCATTTGTCTACGCCAACACAGGTAACACCTGTAAAAATCTCACTCTAGCTCTGGGCTAAAGGTGAGATCTCATCTCATTAAGGAGTTGGCCGAAGAAAATGTTATGCTATGTAGTTATATAACTTATTTTGTGAAAAATATGTCCAAACTGTAAGACAAGAGATGATTCTTTTAGAAAAAATATAGTATATTAATAAACAGGATTCGCCAAGCCCCTTCGCGTCAGGGGGGTGGGGTAAAACTTAAAACTCATCGGTTTTATATGACAATTTTTTCATAAAATCGATTTTGCCGCCAAAATTATTTCAAATTATTTCGTGGGATTGGGAATTGTTGTTATTGCTTTTAGGGGTTTCCTTAGAAGGCGGGGGAGGTTTTATTATTAAGGGTTTGTACAAAATTAGCCCAAATTTGGTTTTTAAGGTAATTTATTTCTGTTTGAATTATTAGTTCATTACAACAAACCGTTTCTGTGAGTGCTATGAGATTGAGCTTATTTTAAAACACCCGAACTTGTCTTTTGCTCTTCACTCGTTCTTACAATAAAATCCTGGCCGACAAAAGACATAATCTTTAAGAAGACAACTTAAAATATTTAACATCCCTTTACTTCAATTTTGTGTAATTACTTATTAAACATTCAATTATTTGATGTTATTTAATGTTTTATCTAAACTTTCATTAAAAAAAAATAATTTGCGTTTAAAATCATTTTTAAATATTTGAATTCTATAGAATAAACTAAAATAGAAAAAATTGTTAAATAATTTTTAACAAATACTCAAATAATTTGAGATGCGGTGATATAATGATTTGTTTAATAGTTGAGTGGTTTTGTTTAATTGCATTTACAAACATAATTCACCTTAAAGGTGAAAATACGATTTGCTCTTTATTTATTAAATATGATTTACTTAATTCTTCTGTTGAGCAAAATGTCATAAATAGCATAAATCAAATGTTATTTAAAATATGGTATATATTTATGATTTTGGAGTTTACTTTCAACTTCGCTAAACTCAAGTCTTCAAAATAATATTAACGAAATAGAGCGAGACTTAAAGTTGTAACTTAAAGAACCATTAGTTACTTAAGTATATCATTTTAAGAGTGGACTCGATATTGCTGTATATTTATATATCTCTTTTTATAAATCGATATTTATGCTGCACAGAGAATTATTTCAAAAGATTCATACATTTGTAAAGCTATTGTTAGAGAGCTCATTATTGTTTATTATCATTTATCGCAGTATTGAAAACATTAGTGATATTATTTAAATTATAATTTCAAAATTCCGTCGTTTCAAAGCGTAATATTTCAAGCAATATAATTGTTATTTAAAATGAATTTTCTATTTATTAAAAGAAAATATTCTGTAAATTTGGTTAAAATCAATAATTAACGCCTTGGAAATCCTTCGTGTAAAATGAGCCCTAATAGTAATTATATTTGCAAACCCAAAACAAGCTTATCCTTCACGTGAGATATAAGTTATATCAATTTGAATATATTTTTATTTTTTGGAAAATTTTGTTTATTACAAAAGACGTAGCAAAGAAAGGGTTGGAAACCAATGAAATAACGTATAATTTATAATAGTCGCCCAAACTATTTTGACTCAAGGGCCGGATTAAACCAAAAATGCCGGTCCGGCTCAAAGGTTGGCCCGGAAAAAGCCGGGGATTTTTTTTCAAAATAAATATCAGTATAATGTAAAATAAACATTCAGTTATCTTTTCATTAAATTATAAACTATTTGTATAATATACTGAAACGCAATTAAATCTGTGTCAATAGTTTATTAACTTTTGAAGTGCTGCTGGTCTAAGATTTTAAAAGACTATAATTTTTTAAAATAATAAATATTTCTGGTTGTGAGACGTGCTCTCTATCTATTGAGATTGTTTTGTGTTTTATTATTATTTATTGATTTGATTTAATTGAATTTCAAATAATTGTTAAAATTGAGAGAAACTATTCCCTGCAATCATAAAATGAAACGAATTGAACTGAATTTAATTGAATTGATATAAGACATATTTGATTGTCAAAAACCTTAGTCATAAGATGTTTACATTTAAGACTCGATGTCATATAAATTTTCCAAGTGATTGCACTCCAGCGGGCCCGTGCGGGCCGGACTGATGGCAAGAAAATTGCGGGCTGGGCCTAAGTTTTTGGCCTTATGAAGGCCTTTACTTCACGCTATCCGATACATCATCACCACAATTACTAACACATTAGTTACCCTTAAACTAGTACTCAATTTAGTATAAAAGCTTATGTATTTTGCATTCAATTCGTAGTAGCAGTTCTGCATTCAGTCAAAACACATCTCTCAATATGTACTTATATTAATTGTTATAATTTGTGTTATTTTGTGTGAATAAAATGTTTATATGTTGTGAACCAATGTCTCCATTCATTTCAAAATAGTGCTGTGTTTCTCAACACATCAACGGTACACTTCTATATAATTGAACTATATAGTTTAGTATATTTAGGTTATATAGTTAGGGTATTTAATTAAACATTCAAATTTAAAGCATTTTAAGTAAAGCTTAAATAAATGTTGTCCTTATGCCAGTGCCCATAGAGTCCTATTATAAAAGAGGTGCAGTGACAACAATACTAATAAATGTTTAATAAAAGATAAATCGCAAACTATATTCGTTTTTATTAAGTTAAACATAGAAAATAAGTAAAAGATAAATAATTTTAGACCTAATGCCACGTAACCATAGAAATACATTAAAATAGGTGCCACATGGAGATTCACGTATCCATTTAAATACATTATAATAGTGCGCCGTGGAGGCTCTCGTGTACATTGAAATACATTATAATAGGGTGCCACGTCAAGGTAGTTATGGAGCAGTTCATTGTTGTATAAATAAAAATGATTTTCTATTTTATTTAATGGAGTAGTTTATTGTTATATAAATAAAAATAATTTTCTATATTATTGAATAGGTATTTGATTGTTGTATTGAACAAAACGAATATTTATATTATTGAAAACGGCATTTTTATGAACTAGGCTTTCAATAATAGAGAAAATCAATTTTTTCTGCAACAATAACGGTCTACAGACGGACGGACAGACGGAATGACAAAACTATATACTCGATTTGCTACACAATGCGAGTTCAAAATTCTATTGTGGATTAAGAAAGCAAAGAAGTGCATACAATAACAAAAAGTAAGAATATATTTTTTATAAATGCATAATATCTGGCAAAGCCTTAATGCACTTTCAAAACTTTATATTTTATTAGAAAACTCGATCCAAAGCTGCTGTTAGTTATTGAGTACTAAGGAGTTGTGCTAAAACTGAATAACGCTTTCATCATATAAAATATCATTAGTTTAATATAAAAGTTAAATTAAAATAACTTATATGAGTATTTGGATTACATTACAGTAGAATAAGCATAAAAAGCGAATCACATTGAATGAAAAGTTTTTCAATTGATGCCAAATTTGGATTTCGATTTTGATCTAATGCCAGAAAAATGAAAAGTACTCTTTAGTCGAATAAAATTCAAATAGAGAACGCATACAATTAAAGAGAATGCTATGAACGGAATAAAATTTACATTTTTAAAAAATTGCTGCATTCTATTGAATAAATCTTTCGCAAAAGATATTTCTATAATAAAACATTTTTCAAATCAAAAGCATATTTGACTGTTTGACAAGATTCTTGTCGAGGTTTATACCACATTATGCAAAGATGCGTATAAAAAATGAGTGATTCAAATAATTAAATACAAGTACAGACAACTCACAAACTCCAGAAATAATATTTGAGAAAAATGTTGACAATATTTTAAACAAAATTGCACTCAACTCAATACTCAATACTTTGAAGAGTTCATTTCCTCAATTGTTAGATATTTGCTTAAGACTTAGCCTAAGTTGAGATAACAACTTAAGTTCACTTTCAATTCATTCAATATGGAAAGTAAGCAATTCAATCATCATTTTTGTCATAAAGATTCAAACAATTGTCGAACATTTATCTTAATTTAATTGAACACAATTTAAAATATTCAAATCTAAAATAGTTAATGAATAGTTTCGTTGCATTTAATTAATAGCAGATCTCATATGAAGATAATATGTATTTCAATTAATAAGTTTACACACAATTTAAGAATGGATTGTTTACTCTAGAATTCGATGAATTAAAGTGAAAAATATAGATTTAAATTCATCACTTGTCTCAAGATTATCACTACTGAATCAAATATTATTCCCACAATTTTTAAGCAAAAGTGCCATATATGAGAAATAATTTAGGCCGAGAGCCAGAAAAGCATAATCCATAAATTACATTATGCTGTTTAGGGCATACCTGGGCAAGGCATAGGGTTGCCTAGGGGTTGACCCCTCCCCCCTCCAAATTTTTTGAAAGTCAAAAAATCGTACATTTGTCCCCCTTTGATTTTTTTCAAGTTTTTCTAAAATGTATTCCTTGGTCCTCTCTTTGATATTTTTTGAAAAAATGAGTAAATATTCTTTGGTTCCCCCTTTGATTTTGATTAGAAATTTAAATTTTATTAAAAGTTTAATAATTAGGTTTATGCTTTAATGCACAATAAACGGCGTTAATATCTATGATTTTTAAATATACCTTATAAAAGGGAGAAATTCTGAAAAGATTTTAGCGGGGAAACGATTTTTGACAAAATATTGCCTGTTAAAACAGACGAGTTTGACCACCCCCTTGGATTTTCGAGAAATCCTGAAATGGACCCCCCCCCCCCCAAAGGCTCAGAGCTTGCCCAGGTATGGTTTAGGGTTTGTCAATGGATCCACAGTTTAGCAAATTCTCTATGAAACATATGGAACATAATGACAAAAATAGCGTTACATAGGGTGGAAGGGCCGCTAAAATCACATTTAGAGTTAAGTATAATAATTTGAAATTGATACCAAAATAGTAAAAAAGTTCACTCTTTCAGTCTATTAAATAATTTCGTAAAATAACATTCCATATAACATGCATATAACAGCCTTATATATATATATATATATCAATTTTAAAATCACCATAATAAAATATTATGTACAGTCCAATAGTTTATTTAATAAAAAACAGTTTTATTCGAAATTATTATCCAAAAATAGTGTTTTAGATAAATAATTAAAAAGTTATAAATATTAAAACTAGCATCGATGGTTGCAAACCATAGAAACAACGTAGCAGTGTTTCTAAAATAAAAGTAAGTTTCGGGTGATTTCCAATATATTTTATAAGTTAACTTATAGTCAAACTATTGCTGATTCCGTTTCAGGTACTGAAATGAAATTTAAGCGATATTCGTTCGTTTCGGAACGAAAATTCATTTTTTTGGAACGAGAATGGGAACAAAAAATTAAAAATTTGAACGGAAACTACACTAAATCAAACATTTTATCAAATAGTCAAAAGTGAAATAATCAAAATAACTTTTTTTCAATGATAAACTGAAGTGAAAAACACCTATAAACTATTGAAATGTCAAGATATTGATATATTTACATTTGAAACAACGCTATATAACATACTTTTCCAGTTTGAAGAAAATATTTATTGACGTTGTTGTCGAGCACAGTCACTTTTCAATATGAAATCGCAATTTTTTCTGTTTTTATTAATAGTTTTTTGAATGGTGTGTATTTGAAAAACATGTATAAAGTTTCCAATGAATTATGAATTATTAAATGAATTCTCTTTGTGTCCGATTAACGAATTTAAGAATATATTCTTACTAATTATGATTAGCATTGAGTATAATCGTCTAGTTTTATATACTGTACTTATATTTCTATTCAGAAAATAATAATTTATTCATTGCTTGAAACCATAATAATGATAGGACTCTCGTTAATCTTTAGTATTCTAGTTAAAAATTAAAATATATATTCGGAGTTATTTTAATTTTTTAAATCCACTCAAAAGAAAATTAGTATTATTTTGATTAAAGTTGAAACTTTGATTAAAACTAACTTTATATAAGTTTCTCATTGAAATGAAAATCAAATAATTAAAAAAATTGTTACTATATTTTGTATATTAAGATAAATTATTAAATAGAGATTTCATGAAATTAAATAATAGTGATTAAAGGTCTAAATTTGACATCAATAATAACGATAATTTTCTATAAAGCCTTTACTAAAATAAAGAAATAGTACAGTACCAGTACTTTATTTTGCATGCAATACAATAAAGGGGGTGTAATGGTCTGTTTAACCCATTTTGTCATAATTTTAATTCAATCATTGCAAAGCACTTTCAGCTGAAATTTTTGAAGAATACTTTTAAAGCAACAGTGCTTTGTTAGAAAAATAAATCTTAAGTGAAATACATAGCAATTGTATTCACAAGAGTGAGCATTAAAATTAATTTAGATTTGAAGAGAAGCTATGAAAACGCTTCACATAATATAAATAAAAGGCGAAATCGAGTATTTTTAACAGCACTGTTCTCGAAAATAGTTGAGTGCGAAATTATTCATTATTTTATTTGAAACAATACAAATTTTCACAATAATGCTAACGAAAGCTCTGCCATATTATAAAGATTTAGTAATTAAACGCTGGCTCAGTATTGATTCATGAAATTAATTAATTGGATGCAAAAACATTCACTTATAAGTTATTTATATTCGATATACTGTATATATACTTCAATATTTACTCAAATTAAAATTTTTAACATAAAAGCGTTCACTCTAATGAGTTTAAATGTTAAATAATTACACCACAAATAATTATTGAGGATCCGTAACTTATTTTTGAACATTTAGATTAATAATTATTGGAGTACCAAAAATTACCTCTACATCTATATTCATGGAGGTTGTGGCTGTGCAATCACTAAAAACTTGAGGAACATCTTATTCCATCCCAATTTCATTAGAATTAATCGTAAAATTTCATGTAAAGTAACTTTTGGGTTATAAGTAAAGCTGTTCCAAAGACAAATTTAGACGAACCGAACCGCGAACCGCCAGAATTTTGAAGAACCCAATGGAGCAGCTTACATTAGACCACGAACCGAACCGAACCGCGGTTCTCCGGGGTTAACCGCAAATTTTTAAACAATTCAAGATCATTGTGTTTTGAATTGAAGATTTAAGGAGTAATGATATTTGGGTTTTATTAAAGATAAATACGTACAATATATTATCATAAATTATATTTCACTCAAATAACAATAATATTTACCCAAAAATATAAGTTTTAGAAATAGAAGAAAATATTAAGAAACTAATCACTTCATAAATTCACAGCTTTAATTCATAATAACGGGATAAAATAGTTATTCTATCGCTAAAATGATTATATTTCGGTTAATTTGTACCCTTCGGGTAATTCGGGTGCTTTTGTTGAATTCAAAATTTTCCTTTAGAAAAGCATTGATGGCGTAGCATATTATTATTTAAATCATAATTTTCCCATTTTAGTGGGAATCACAGAAAGGTTTTAGTGGAGTAGCCATTTTCTGTAAATCTGCCAAATGTTATCAGAATATGTTCGGTGCAAAGAACTACAGACTATTTCGGCCATTATTATAAAGATTTCATGATTTAACTCAATTGAAAAGCTAAAATGAATCTCACTCTTTAGTGAATTAACTCATACAAAGATTTATTTAATATGATTTAGAAAACATTTTTAACAAAATTCCTCTTTAACGAAACCTCATTATAACGAAATGATATTTATGCATCTGGTACTTCTTTTTAATTATATTATAGTGTATTAGATTTGCTTTGAACAAAGTATTCATATAACAAGTAATTCACTTAAAGTCTGATTTATAGCTGTAGATGTATTTCATTTATTTACTTGAGGTGTAAAATTACATGAAATAATATGCGGTTCTTTGAGGTCCCCCACGATGTACAAAACTGGAACCGAACCGAACCGCACCGTAAACCGTGACCTTCAGAAAACTGGAACCGAACAGAACCGCGGTTCGGTCCCCTGCGCGCAGCTTTAGTTGCAAGTCCAAAAAATATTCTATTATAGCTGCCTAAAACATTCGTTTTACATTTATGGGAATGACTCCTTTCGCACTCTATAGAAGACTACTCAAGTTTACTATTATTTTTTATATCTTAACGTCTAAAAATGCAGTTTCGCTCATTGATTTTAAAGGCCTTTATAAGAAGGCTGACAAGAGTTTTAATACATGTTTGAAAAATTTCATACTCATGCACTGTATAAGTAATGAACCAATTTATAGCAGATTTATAGTAATAAACTTAACAATCAATAATAACATTTTTTGCCTTTTAGATTTACAAAAAATCCACAATTTTAAAACATATTTGTATCTCAAACATAGAGCTCATTCAGAATTGAAATATTTCTCCATTAAAAATTTTTAATTATTAAATTAACAATAAAAGCAATTATTGGATTAATTATATCTGGATTAATAGTAGAATTTGTAATGGAATAAAATTATTCAATGAATAATACAAAAAATATTAATGTCACATACGATCTGATGAAATGGTTGTAAATGGCACTAGATAAGCTACAATTTGACACTGGTCTCAAGCAAATTGAATTAGTGTATGTTAGGATACACACGATTGAATTTTCACAATTTTCAAGTTTGAAGCGCTGCCCTCAAGTTAATAGATTTGAGTCCAAACAAAATACACTTATCAGGTCATTTTTAAAGTATTTTCGATTAGAATTTCATTAAATTTTACTTTAAGAATTTAGCTTGCTAATTAATAAGCTTGTTGATTGAAATTAATGCCGCTTTGTGAAAAGTTTTTTGCAAACTCTAGTTTATTGAACATATTTTTTTATTAAAATACAGTAGAAGTTTTAGATCAAGTTTTAGGTCATACAATAGCTAAAAGCCGAGATCACAGGTTTTGTCATTAAGTGTACTCAAATCATTGGGTTTTCCATATTTCTTTATATAAAGTTTTGTACATAACTATATATTTTTTATGTACAGTATTTTTTACTAAACTGGCCAAAAGCTTTCGCTCTCACAGCCAAGCAGATGAGCTTTTAACTTATGATCTCAAACATCTTTTTATTTTGAAAATTACATAAATCTTTGAATTATTCTGAAAGCGTTTTATTGAATTTTCTGTAAGCATTCAACAACATTTGGTTAAAGATGTAATTTATAAAAAATAAATAAATGATCTCACCTTCTCTTTGAAAGTGTTTGAAGTGAGCGCTACACGAATAAACACCACAAATTATTATAAGAGTTAAGTGAAATAGTAGTGCCGGCCAACAAATGTAACAAATTCTTCTCACGAATAGTATAACTAAATCCTTTATTCTGTGCATTATTTCAACTGAAAATTTAAGTTTTTGTTTTAAAAATGGTTTTCTAAAGCACACACTTTCTCACACTGTTCGATGATTGAAAAGTTTTTGCACACAAGTGTTGCTCTTCTTCAGATGCTTTTACTCAATTGGATTTTTTAAACATTAAATATCGTGAACATTAACTTTCTTATCAATTCATTTTTGACTCTAATCATTAAAAAGCATGAAATCGTTTTATAAAAAAGTAGAACCAATATAATGGCTTTTTTGAATCTTTATCACTATTGCTCACTCAATCAACAAAAGTAACTGTATTGTACATCAGCGAAACATTATTTCGATTCAATTTTAAATTATAAAAATCAATACAAATATCAATAATTAATAATGATATATAACTCTAATTATTAAATAAAATAATGAAATGAGCAAAAACGCAAAAAATTGTTAATTTGAAGCGTATATATATTGCCAATGAATCTGATGGATAAATAAATTTATTATATTTAATAATAATAGAATTTATTTAACAAAAATGTGTCTAATATTCCAGAAAACTTATGACACAATTTAGTTTTGAATACTATAGTGTTGGACCATTTGATTAATGTGATGATGGATTTGACATTTGCCTTAAACAATATAATAATAACCACAAGTGATTTGTGCATAACTTACTGTCAATAAAACCAATTGTAAAGTGAGGACAAAATAGAATATTTTCATAGGACCGGAGTATGAAAAGAATGTCTTCTATTTTTGTATCAACAAAATTGATAGAAATGATAGACATGATAACGACAAAAACGCGAAGATTGTGTAGAAATCCTGAAATGTTGTGCTTCAACACAATTGGCTGTCTTTGGCGAACGACCAAACAATATCATACAATATCACACAAAATCATACAAAACCTCACAAAACCTCTAATGGGACCCAATAGTACACTAACAAAGAACAATAGTATTGATGCCATTGTGTTAGAGATGCTGTAGTGGTGCGGATCAGCATCACATCAGACATCAACATTGTAATGATCTACATGTTCACTATGTTCCGCATCCCTCTATTGGTTTCTATGGACTGTACCATTACATAAGTTGGGAGAGTTCTTATGTTAGAGTCACTCAAATGAGAACAAAGAAGAGACCAGACC
>JAQGCH010001268.1:0-16473 GCA_034699485.1 Nanhermannia elegantula | reverse complement strand
AATACTTTATTTATTAGTCATGTAATGTGAATCTTTTATATTAAAAATATTTTTCAATAAAAAAATTTTTCTTTATAAAGTCACGCTTGAAATTTTTGGTCCCAACTGTGTGACTTTATGGAGGTCTGACTGTAATGCTTTTAGTGGTGTAATTCAGACTTGAAGAAGACCGGTTGGTAGGTGGTTGGTACCCACATAGGCTCCAAAATTTTACCTTGGTTCCCCCTTTTGATTTCTCGGCCCCAAAGGATTCATGACTAAAGATAATTCTATAATTAAATTTTAATCTTGTAACAATTGATTAATATAACCAATAATGAGTAAAGATAATTTTGAGAAAATTTACTTTTGAATTTTCTCAATATTTTACCTTGGTCCCCCCCCCCCCCTTCGATTTATAGAACTTTCCCAGGATTTTTAACCAGAAAATTTTTTGCAAACAACTTGGCGGCAAAGCTGATTAGTAAAAAAATTGTCTTACAAAAACGAGGAGTTTGACACCCCCCTCAAATTTTCAGAATTTCCAAAATCACCCCCATTAAGCCTCAAAATTCTGGGTACCTTGTGCAAGTCTGTTATAAGTGAAAAACTTGATTTTAAAAGTTCGAATCACTGCAAAAAATGTTAGAAAAATAGAATTACAGCAGTGATTACAATATTAAGCAATCGAAGACAATGTTTGTCAGAAATTTCTATTAAGCACTACAACGTTATTCACTTTAATCAATTTTTATATGCAAAACAATAAATTAACGAACAAAATTCAATTTTAATTTTCCCAAATTTTGTTTCCAAATTTGTTAGTTTTTCTCCCCTTTTTATCGACCAATTTTACAGTTTTTATTCCCAAAAAGTTGCTGCTCTAGTTATGACCAGTATTTGCGTTTAATTATATTATGATTCCATTCATATTGATAGACCACCAAATTTTATGAATATGATGTTGTGTCTGTCATATGCACTAATAAATAAAATTTGAACTCAAGAATGACCTTATATATAGTGATTCATTGAAAATGAAGCATTTATTATATAAGAGTTAATGTAATTTACTTGAGTGTTGTCCTGTGCAGAAAACAAAGCTATTTCAATCATTTTTTGTATTTTAGACACTTCTTTGAGAGAACATTCACAAATATACTAAAAAAGCTTAATTTCCGCAAAAGAGTAGTTTCAAAAATGAATTATCATATTATTTGAATTCAATTAAGATTTAAACATTTTCTTATATTAATTATAACATAAGAATTATAATTAAAATAATTTATTTGGGCAGTTATTATAAATAAATTATACAGTAATTATATCATTAAAACTAAAATAAAAAAGTTTATGAAACTTTATTATAATATCTTTATGAGTGATATAATAACCTTTAAATTATATTAAATGTGCGATAAAGATCATATCAAATTACTTTAATTATATAATAAGTTACGAAGTCTCTGCTGTTCTCCAATACAAGTTGAACGCATAGAATGGAAGCTTAATTGTACATTATATAAAAAAATATTAAAGAGATTTCTATCTTACAAATAGTAATCAAAAACTTAAAAACATTTTTTAAACGATATAAAAAAAATTTTGTGTTTAATAAAAGAAATGCTTCTGCAAGTACTGTAAACACTAAAACTTAGATTTAAGTAATTTTTGTATAATAACAACCATTATTAATGAATGTATGAATTGAAAAAATGATAATTTTTGAGAATATTGTTGACAACTATTTTCCAGCCAAGGTTTCAATGTGTGAAACACTGCGAATATTAAATTAGACTTTAATTAATAAATCATAAGTTATGATTCATAACTATGGATATATTTCAAACAATAGACGATAAAATCTTTGGAGAAATATTTAGCGTTGTTTTCAGTGTTTTTGGCGGTCGTCTAATTGTAATCAATTTATTATTGTTTGCAGTCATTCCCCACTCAATACATTTCTGTAATATGTCTTCGTCTTCACTCTCATCTGAATGATTATTGCTTTGGTTTAATGATATCTCGTGTTTACTGTTAGCTATAATTTTATTGATAAAAGAATAATAAACTTAAGTTATTTTCAAATCTAACTTTAGTCTAAACTAAAAATAGTGATTACACGAAATCGAAAGTTCACTGATTGAGATGGTGTCGGATAGTGTGACAGATGTGACAGGTGTGCCTTCATTTTCAAATATACGCATACAATCTTCTTCAAGATATGATGAGTGACCGCAATATGGGAGTGATTTAGTTTGGTTTATGTGCGACGAAGCTATAGGTTTCGGTGGATTCACTCTCACAACTTTCTTTGAATCGATTCTCGACAGAGAATTACGAGAATTTGTTTCATTAGTCCATTCTTTTTTCATACCTATAATATTGAGAAAAAAATCAAATAATGAAAATCTTTTTGAGATTTTCATAAATACCCAAAGAAATACAGGCAGACAGAAGTTCAACATCTCTCTCGTCTTCACTCGAGGAACTCATTTCCGCTTTAATATCATTGAAGACGACCTCAGGATTAATTGATTCATTATTATTGAGAGTATTTTTTTCAACAATTTTAGTGCTTTTAATATCAGAAGCATTTAAGTGCTCGCGCAGTGAACTTAAACTCGTTGATAATAAGAACATAGCATGAGTTCCTTCATTCGCATAATTAATAGGTCGGTCTTCAAACACATCATTCTCATTATTAATATTTTGATTGGTTTTACGCTGAAAACCATTTTGTGATTCAGGTACTAATAAATTAGAGATCAGTTTAGGACTCGATGGCAATGACTGAAACGGACTGTCGGGTAAATCACTCGGAGAGACAACTTCTGAAGCACAATGACTGTGAAAAATTAATGAGAAGATAAATAAAATTTAATAAAAATAAAGTTAAAAAATAGTTTGAAACCTGAATTGACTGCCGACAGAACTCTGACAGAGATCTGATTTGACGTCACAACTACTTAACGAACCCAAAGAACTGCTTCGCGAGAACATAAGTGGAGTTTCTTCGCAAAAATTTTCATTACTGATATTAATGCTAACAATACTATTAATTGAAGTCAAAGTATTCACTTGAGTGCCAAAAGTAACTGATTTGGTGTCCGTTTTATTTATTGCAAAATTTTTGGCACTCATTCAACTTTTTAATGGTATCGAGAATTTAGGTTTTGGCGGAGGTTTTGGTGGAAGAATCGCTTTTTTAAAACTACATTTTCGTCTGTTTCAGGGCTTTTGTTCACAGTATTTGTATTGTTATTGTTATCATATTTTGTTTGCTTTTGTTCATTAATATATGTATTAATAGATGTAAAACATATGAAGTCAGACAGAGATGAGGATAAACTGCAATCAAGTCGTGTTTCTTCAGTTCTATCAATTAGACCGAGTCTTCACTTGCGGTCACTTCTGTTTTATGAGATGTGGACCGCAATCGCATGTCAGCTCTCAACTCATTCATCGGTTCTTCTTTTGGTAGAAATAATTGTAAAAATACTAAATCAATAAATTATTTTAAAATATTATACCTTTATATCGTTGACTATAATCAGTTGCCTCTAGATCTGGATCTGGATCTGCCTCTAATAATGTGTCAGTAAATGTTGAACTGTTTGTACAACTATTGGAGACATTGGTTTGTGAATGAGATTGACCGCAATCACTGAGTTTCACAATTCAATGGTTCAGTTGTACAGAGTTTGTAAAGTTTGTAAAGTTTGTAAAGTTTGTAAAGTTTGTACAGTTTGACTCATATTTTGATTTTTAAATACCTTTATAAGAAGGCTGACAGCGGCTGATGCTATACAGGTGGTTTTCACCGCCGGCAAATATTTTAGGCAAATAATATATTTTTAAATAATTTTTCGTCTTTTAAGTCATTTTTAAATAAAAAAAACACTTTTAGGACTTCTTTGAAACGGCCAGGGTGAAACAAACAACCCAAAAATTTAAAAAAAATTTCCGATCAATTCTTGTTCGGAATCATCTAGGAAGCGTTGCAATGTATTTCATAAAATTCTACAAGTACTTTTCGAGTTATTCGATTTTGAAGTTCGAAATTTTGATCAAATCAAATAAAACCTTACTTCATTTTTAAAAAACTATTTCAAACCCCGCTCCTAGCACTAATTGGATATATTTTTGTTTGATTCTATGCGAATTTTTACGTAGAATCTGAATCTGTTATTGCCTTTCTTAGATTCGAGCTATAAAATACCAAAAATTCAATTTTAAAATTTCAACTAAAAATTTTGGCGTGTTTTACAGTTTGTAGAAACGGTAGAAACATAAAAACCTTTATTGAAATTTACTTTAATTGAAGCACATCTCTAAATATACAATGCAATAAAGCCTTTTATCAAATTAATAAACATTTAATTTGAGATGAGGGGGCACTGGCCTCCCATGCTAACTACGCCACTGCCGTTAGGCCAAAAAATTATTACAAAAAATAGAATTAAATAATTGAATTATTTAGTAATGTGTCTTTATCGCAATATCGATACATTAATGATTAATCTGTTCAAAATGGTTTGTGATAAGTAATGAACTTAATAATAATTACATAGTATTTTTGCAGCTATTGTATGGCTTTTTCAATTAAAAGTCCGCCACAGGTCCGTCTTTGATCTCCATTATTTGTTAACAGATTGTGGCCCACTTTTTATTGGGAAAAGCATACAACAGTCCAACCAATGCAAGTTGTTCATGTGTTTCATATGTGTAGAAAAATGTGAATATATGAGAATTAATAGAATTAACTTTTTTAAAATAAAATTCAATTTTATATAAACGATAATTAAAGAGATTTCTATTTTACAAAATTTCTATTTAGTAATTAATAACTTTTAAAAACTTTTTTTAATAGATATAAATAATTTGTTTTTATTAAAAGAATAGTTTCTTTTAAAAACTAAAACTTTTCCAATTGAGTAACTTTTGTATTATAACAACTATTATTAATGATTGTATGAATTGAAAAGATGATAATCTTTGAGAGTAATTGCTGACAACTATTTTCCAGCCAAGGTTTCGATGTGTAAAACACTGTGAATATGTTAGAATTTGAGTAATGAATCATAACTATAAATACTTTTCAAACAATAGATTATAAAATCTATATGTTTTGCATTATTTAAATGTTTTGATTATCTGATTAGATATTAAGTGAATTTTCAGCTCACCTGATAATAGACTACATCAGGAGTGTTCTCGTCTGGTGACCACTTAAATGAAGCTACATTTCCAACCTTTCAATTTTTGAAAATAAAACAATAATTAAACTCCAGATTCAAATATTCAAAAATTATAATCTCATAATATTACTAAAATATATTAACTTTAAGAAAAGTTTGTGTGCAAAATAAGATTTTAATATGTAATATACTGTAATATACTTAATATTTAAATCATTTTAAGTGATCCCTCAAGAGTTGAGAGCAGTTCACCTGTTAACTAAATTTAGACTCAGTGAGACTGAGCCGGTGTTCATCATTAGTTATATTGAAGAACATTAATATTTAGCAATTTATTTTGAATTTAACAGATGGTTAGATCAGGTCAGGTCAGGTCAAATACTATAAACATCAAAATACTGACACTTACTTCACAAACCAATTTCAATGTCTTTCGATATTCTTCTACAGAATTGGTGACATTCGCCAAATCTATTGTTTCAATTGTTAATTCGCAATAACGTCCAGCACCTGGTGAAGGGTCAGGTCTATTGTTGTTGAAATCGATGCCGGCGTAGACCATATGTGAAGGAGTATTAAGCTCTTGAGGCCTTTGACCGCCACCTCCTTCTCTATTGTTTGTTATATACAAGGGATGATATTTTGCTTGATTGGCAGCATTATTACCCGCCTCGACTACAAAAGTATAATTATGTCCTCTCTGGACATGAATTTCTGGAATCAACATATCGTCGATCCAATAGGCGATACCCCAAGACTGAACTCCAGTAATTGGTGTATAACCTCTATCACCGCCTGCGGGCCCGATCAAGACTCTAAATGCCTGATCATTTCTCGCGTGTATGACACTTGGTCTCCAGGGGTCAGCCGTTGAATAGGGGCTCGCATGCGAAGGATTAGCTATAAGGTCACAATTTCTCTCATTCTGTAATCTTCCGAACAGTAATTTTATTGGTTTGTCCGTAGCTTTTGTGTATTTTATATTATGAAAAGCAGTTTCCTTTTTAGAATTGAGTGGACCGATGGCCGCCACCACTACCATTGAATTTGACACTATTATCTCCTCATCAGCCGTATCATCTCTTGTATACAGCTTTCGTTTATAAGAAACTCTGAGCACTCCTTCATTATAGTTCCACAAAATCATTTCAGTGTCTTGTTTTCCTCCAATCACTTCGTCAGGACAGGCGCCGCTGTTTGATTGTGGGGCGCACTGATTCACAATCATTACATTGTATTTATAATTATAAATAATGGTTATTATTTTCTCTTACCTGTGCTTTTGCAGTCAGTGTATAATCAACTACTTTGGCTTTTTGGCTGTCATTAATTAATGAAAAAATGATTACTTTATAAATAAGTGGATTAATTTACAATTTCAATAATATGGTAATATCAGTAATAGCATGTCGAATATGCATATACAGTATTAGTACAAGCGGTCCCTTTAATATTACTGTCATATTAACCCGTAAGTCATCCGTAAAAAAGGAATTATTTTTTATGAAAAAGTCTTATTTAAAAGCATTTGAATTAAAAAGAAATTTCTAAATTAAAATTTTGCAATTATAATGATTGCAACTTTTCATTACATTATAGCGGACACACACGCATACACTGCAAAAATGAGTAGGTATTCAAAATTTGAATGTTTAATGGAATGATTCTCAAAATTCTACGAAAATTGTGTGAAAATTGAGGAGTGGGTAAAACTCATCAGTTTTTAATGACAATTTTTTTCTTGGAGGATAACTATCTAAATAGTAATCATTACTAGCATTACTACACTTGTATTATTTTAATAATATATCTATAGATAAGATAAATAATAATTCTTTAATTTAATTGATACTAAATGATCAGTAAAACAAGTAAAATAAGTCTCAATTTGACTATTTGTTAATTTTAAATTGTGTATCAATATTAATACCTCTCGGAATCATAGAAGACAACGGCTACATCTGAGCCTACCATTTGTGCCCTTTGTGTTGAACCACTAAAATAAAAAAGTGAACAATTTGATTGACTAATACGGTAATTGGCGTTTCATTGCAATAATTACCTGATGCCGAACGAAATGTATTGATCGGGAGCTTATGTCAAATTTGAGATAAAAGTCACAAATTTTGTTTAATACATATTCAAAAGCTGAAAATATTTGGTATGCTTACCAACTCTTCCTTCCAACTGAAAGTATATATCGGGGTGACGTACTTCCCAACTCACTTGCAATAGATCGGGGAATAGAGTTTCACAATTGGAAAAGGATGACACCTATACAACCATTTCTTTTGTAAATTAATGTTATACTGATTATTAAATTTATGTTTTTTACATCTGATGCCAAAGCTTTCAAATTTGGCGGAATATTCAAATTTTTTGGTATTGAGATGTGTCCGAAGTTTTCACGATAAGTAATACAAAACAATCCGAACCAATCGAAGTCATTTATAGTGTAATTGCCGGGCAGTCGAATAGTTATATCTTGACCGCGATATCCGTGAAGTTTTCTTAAACTTTAAAATTAAAGAATTAGTTTATTTTGTAATGTTATTAAAATTTAAATATTTGTTACCTTCCATTTTCATCCGGTATTTTAGTCCCGTATTCGTGTGGCTTATTTCCGGTACCGATTAAGAAGAATGCGTCCGGCGCTGCCCCGTCATAGTGCAGGTTTCTATTAAACAAAAAATTGAGAATTCATAATAAATGAAGAAAAATAACTTAAATTATTATAAACCTAATAAACAATGTTTTTTCATCTTTAACTATAACAGCGTCGGCACGAGTTCTGTGCGCTAGTGTTGGAATGGGTCCCAAGCTTTGTTCTTTAGGAAAAGCAAAGTTAAACGGAATATTGACATGACCAAAGTTGACCTGTTCAACAAATTATAGCACTAACCATTATTTTAAACTGATATCAAGTAATTTTAAATTATTTGTTAAAAGTTAATGTTTTATTATTGCATGAATTGGGTTCACATACAGTAAACAGTTGACACCAAACAGCAATCCATTTAATGTCTCGAAATGTTTTCCCTTTAGGCAATGTTAGTATTATATTTTGTTTGTCATATGCATTTAATTTTACGACCCTATAAATTAAATTAATTTTTAATTCAAAATAGTTTTATAATTTAATGATTCAAATATTCATAACGCATACCTTCCGAGTTCGTCCGGTATAATAAAACCGTTAGTATTAGGTTCAGCAGTATTTCCAGCCCAAAAGTATGCGGCTATCGATCAAATATGAGTAAGGCTTAAATTAATTTTGATATTTGGCTTCAAAGTGAAACACATACCCGGACCCGCACCATCGTAAGAGAATTCCCTTATATATATTGTATTCTCATTAACTGCATAAACATCTCCTCTAACATTATGAGTAGTTCCTGGAAATGAACCAATAAATCGACCAAAATATTTCTGAGTATTTCTCCTCGTTTGACAATTTATGTGTATTGCTGTCAAAATAAATTTCCGTAAATTAAAATTCGGTCTAAAATTTATCATTTTTATTAATATGAAAATTTGAAAACAATATATATTAAAAATTTAATTTAATTTCAGTCAATTACAGTAAAGTAACGCTTCGTATCCTTTAAATAATTAAAAAGATTTTTCAATACATATTAGTTTTATTTTATTTTTTAAGAATTGGTTTTTAAATATCTAATGCTTTCGTTCTCTGTTTGTCAAAAAGTTTTAAACTTAAGCAAAAGAGATTACATGAACCAAATATGTGTAATTCAAAGTTATGCAATGTATTACATAAGATACAGTATAATGTGTACTGAACAGTACTGGTACAGTACTGCAACACTGTCAAAATTGTATAATTATGTAATGACTATATCATATTTTTTAGTAAAGTTAATTTTATATTATTATTCTGTTATAAAACCGGATAACCTGAAATAGTATAACCTATAAGTTTATCTGCTTTAACAAAACTTCTTTAACAATATAGTGGTATCAATTCAATGAAATTTAGTCCATCATAAAATTTGATGATTAATTTTGGTTTTTATAACATGAATATAATGCCTGATGACACGTATTATATTTGTTGATTCCATAAAGTCTTGCAATGCCTGTCCTAACAAACAGTGTCAATCCTATTGTGAGCATTTTTACATGTATTAATTGCATTAATCGATCGCTTATTAGTTGCAATTATTATTGAGACTCAATTATTTAATAATTCTTTTTGAAAACTTCGATTATTTAATAATGTCTACTGTTTATGATTTTACTTTACGTTTTAAATTATACTGACATTAAAATTGATATGAATGGCCCGATCAGCCTATTTGTATTGTTTTTGGCTTAAATAAATACAAAACACCTCATTTTTGTTTCTCCTTAAGAACAAAAGGCAACTTTTAATTCTAAAAAGGCACAGTTGATTAATTTCAGTACAATAGTGATAATAACCTAAATTTGGATAAAAATGAATTATAATTGAAAGTTTAACATTAACCGTTGCTATGTTTTGACTTTGAATGATTCGCTACTAATAAATTGATATTAATGCTCGACCTCAATCAGACCGCAATATGAAACTAAGATTTTTGCTTAATTAAGTGACGAATAAGTATACAGGTATTAAATATTCAAATGAAATAAAAAAGTATTATGCTGTATGTTTGTTAAGTTTTCTTATTTTTATGCAAAAACTTGAAAAAGCCAATTATTGTTAGCAATAGATATCGCACCGACTGAGTAATGACACATAAATGACTAGTTTGAAAGTTATGACCGAAAATGAAAATTTTCTTGACCTGCTTATAATTAATGACCCATTTTCGCGATAGATAATAGCTGTTTCTCGAAAAAAAGATTCGTCAACAAACATAACAACTATTTAACATTCTTTAAAAAAAATCGTTTGTTTTTCTGTTAAATTTTGCTCTTTTCAAGGTTTGTCTAATGTTGCAGATAAACGATTATTTTGCTATAGGAAAGGGGGGCGACTGCATATGAATAGGATAATAGTCACAGCATTTTAAATTATTATAAAAAAAGCGGAAATTAAAAGTAGTAATAGACTAATAAACTCTCAGTTCCTGAGCTTTAAGTATGAATTTTAGCTAATTTTAATGTTAAACATATTTTATTGCTCTTTCATTCATATACATATAGCACTGGTATATACAGATATTGCTTTTAAATAAGATGATCCAGATTTATGAAATGTAGATTTTTACTGAGTTTTATTGTTTAAAAACTAAATAAATTATAATTGACTTTTTAACGGTGACAATTGCTGAAAAATTTGATGAATAACTTAACATAACATCATCCTTAGTCAACTAACTTACTTCCAGGGGTTTTAATACATTTACCTTTGAATTAAGTGAGGCTTTGGGTTAATAGATTTGAAAATGTATTTTTGGCTGATACATCACTTTCAAAAAAGTGAAGTGTCTGAGGCTCAAACTGCCCCTAATAATGGAATTGTAATTATTCTTTGTTCGATTATGAGATAGTAATCAAATTTTTTCACTTAGATATAAAGATAGATTTGTTTTAAAAAATAGATATATTTTTTAAAACAAGATAATATATAGTATTTTCTGCTATGATTCATAAAATTTAATATTAGCTTAACTTATAGTCTGAAGTGGTGATGGGCATAAGATCACTTTACGTGAGCTCTATTAGCTTTTGCCCTTCACTAGTCTAAAGAGATATACATAAGTTAATTAACATTTCGATTACCTAAAAATTAAGATTATTAACTCTATTCAACCAATACTAGCTATTTTAAAATACAAATTACCTTTTGTTTATAACTTGTTTATAACTTGTTTAGAACTTCATTCAAAAGTGATTTCCAAGTTTAGTACAAATAATTTAATTACTTTTCTAATCTAAAACTTCATCAATTGAGTCAATTAAGTGAATCATTTTCATATGAAAATAAGTGAATGATGTGAATCATGGAAATCAATGAAATTAAATTCTAAAATACAATTTTTAAAACTCAAATATAAGTTATTTATTAACGCTGTAAAGTATGTTAAAAATGAAGTTTATTATTAATTAAATACTAAATTAATTGAAAAATTGAATGGAAAATAATTTTTTAAATTCAAGATAAATTTAAATAAAACATTTGATTATTACAGCATAAAAGTGAAATTTCTCCTTATATTTATTGAATTCGCTGATACAAAGTTTGTTAGATTCTAATGAAATGATTACTTCAAATGGTTTCAATCTGAAAACAATAATTCCTTCGATTGAAAACATTTTTGAAAGAGTGTTTACTATTGTTAGATTGGTTTTAAAATGCATAATATTTTTGACCAATTATCTAATCGCAAAGTTCTTAGGAATTTGTGTCATAACACTAATGGCGAAAAGATGTTTATTATAACACAAGAATCGAAGGTCAGCATAAATGCAATGAAAAATGAAATCTTAAAAAATGATTATAAAATTGAAATACGAGTATAATAAATGAACGAACTTATTATTAATTTATAAGAGTCAAAAATGAAATATAAAGACACTTTACTCACCAAAGTTTGACAATATAAACAAAACTGAAATGAAGTTCATATTAAGACTCCCGCCAACCGATTCGTTTGAAAAGAATAAATACTTGACTACAAGTTTGGAGTTGTGGACCAGTTATTATGTTATGCTCTATGCATATGAAAACTTGGAAAATAAGCACAACTTCGCAGAGGAAATGAGAGTGAAAAGTGCGCACTGTATCCCATTTGACAAAAAGTGGTGGTTCTCACCTTTTTTGCATTAATATTACATAAAACTCAATCCACTGTTTTATAACAACTTTTATATCAAGAACTATTGTGCACAAGAAATACACTATTATTTTATTTTTTAATAGGCATTCATTAAACACGAAAAGGGGAAAAATTTCACGCATGAAATAAAATAATAAAATGTATTTAATTTACTTTTAAATTAAAAAATTAATATTTCTAAAAAATGATCTCAACATAAAAATAATTAGAAATAATAAGTTAACTTCAATTTATTCAATTTGATGTTTATCTCTATAGTAGAAACACTAGATTTGCTCAAATCTAAAAAATTAATTATTTAATTAGTAAACGGTGTTTACATAATAGAAATAATACATAACACCTCAGGAGACCAGAAATAAAATAGGAGTCAAATCGAAACATTAAATTATTCAATTAAATTCATTTTTCAGTGCAATCATAGCCAAAATGTACTCATTTCTGGTAATTGTCGAAAATTATGGGAAAATCTGATCTTTAAAAAAAGTGAATGAAAGTGACATTTAAAAAAAAGAAACATTTATTTAAAATCATATCTTATTATTATATTATATTAATTAATAAATGCAATGAAGGAGCGAATCATCATATAAGACAATAAACTTTCATAACTATAGAATTGAAGAACACAGTGACCAATGTATCAGAGATGCAAATGTTTTACATTTGATGTCAATTGAATGAAACAAATATAGATTAACATTAAATACAGTATCATTTCTTTCATAAATACCATAAAAAATTTTTAAATTTTATGAGTCCATCACCTTTCAAATGGTTAAAAAGAAATTGCATTTCGAATAATATTTATATATAATATATATATATTTAGGAAACTATCAATTTTTCACTCAAATATCAACTATCATTTCATTGACTTATATTTGGAGATTGCTTTTTGTTATCGTCTTGAGAACCGGGTCCGTGACCATTGTTGCCTGTGATGCCAGTGGGCGCACCACCTGCCCGTTCAGAGATAGGCGGACCAGAGCCTGATCCGACCGGAGGCGCATTCGGTCCACTTGTCCACGAAGGCGGAGGTCCACTGCCAGGCCCGCCTCCGGGCGCTCCCAACGAACCGAACTCATCGCCATCTTCTAACCCATTGGCAGCAGTTGAAGCGCTGGGATCGTACTGATTGTTCTCTGTTTAATAGAGTTTAATACAAATATATGTTAATTGTATTTATACATTATTATAGTAAGTCATGTATTGAAACAACCTTTAAACATACCAAGTCTTGTGATAAGTCGTTCGTCATCATCACCAAACTCACCACCCATTAGTGATGGTTCTCCGACTACCATCACATCCTAGGGAAACATCTTCACTATTTGCCAACTATTATACTATTTTTTAATCAATTCATACCTGAGAAGCCAGTGTGAAGTTGGGCGGACCCGGACTCATGTTCGCCTGAGAGTTCTTCTTCTTTCCGGTGCCTCCAGTAGTTCCTGTGTTCGTCGAAGACTTTCGTTTCCTTCTTTTACTCGGGGGTCGAGATGTTTCTGGAGGTGCGACCATTCTCTGCCATTTCTGAAACAGTGTTGTCTTCAAACAATCTCTTGGACTCAGAGAATACGCCTTATGTCTGGACATAAGTTCTTGCATTGGCTCTAATATAACACAAAGCTGTTCCAAATGACAATAATTACAAATATATATTAGTAGTGTTTGAGATCCTATTCTTTCCTTTAACTTAAATAATAATAATTATACCCTTAAATAGTTTAAAGTTGAGTTCGTCAGTCCCTGACGTGTGATATTTTTAGACATTTGTTCTAATACTGTAGGGTCTTGTTGTGCTTGCATTGCAACTATCCCTCTAGGAATCAACTCCTGGTGCTGTCGGGTCGCGAAATGCCACGACTTGATTCGCATCAAATCATCAAAAGTAAACTCTAATATTAAACGTCCTTCAGTGCAAACAACTACTGAATTATCTTTTGCTAATTGCTCTTTAATTGGATCATTGGGTGGAGGAGGGTATGGACCCATTGCCTATAATTTCAATGTATAGCTAATTAATTTTAGTTCAATTTAAATGTTTGAGTTTATCAATTAAAATGAGGCAAAAACTGATTCATAAGTATAGCAAAAATAAGTAAAAGTGAGCGAATCTTAAAAATTTTGACATTTCATTCATTCATTCATTCATTCAGTCGCTGTATTTAATCAATAAAATTCTCTAAAAGAGAAAAGGAGTTGTAGTGAAGTAGAAGTTCTCTAACACAAGAGCAGAGAATATACTATACAAGAGGTGAACCATTGCTATGACTACAGCATTAAATCGATACTCGTTTAGGAGAAAAAGTTTCCATAGAGATAGAGATCGAATCAATTATTTGGAGAAAAGAGAGAAAAGCAAATCAGTTTAGCGTCAGTTCAATCTTACATTTAAGCGCAGTTCAAGAAAAAAAGTAATTCAACCAAAAAGAAAAATATAAATGAATAAAATAGAATTATAAATGAGTGCATGCATTAAAACCAATACAATCATGAAATAGACCAAAACTGACATAAGATCACAATTAATAAAACACTGGTTTAGACCTTATTATAGGCAGACTTTCCGTGGTGGGTAACAATAGTGCACTGATCGCAGTCCAGAGTAATCGACGTGTTGTGAAACGACTCTTTCGGGTGTTTTAAGTTGAACGACAACTCTGTAACTCCGCCTTCGAATATGCTTCGGAAATAGCGCGGAATTAATGTCCGACCAATTGCTATATCAATAGTTGGTAAACAAGAAAATAAGATATAAATCACAACAATTACAGTGTTTTAAAAAACAAATCAATTAAACAATTGACTCATCAATTGGTGTCTATTATGGTAATCGACTCACTGTATCGTTTGGGTCCGTCTTCAAGACAAAAAGTGAGAGTAAGTGTGGCGTCGTCTTCAAAGAACTCTGTGGCGAATGCGTCCCACCACAGGTTATCACTCTCTTGATTCACAAACAACTGTTTCAAACAAATCAATCAAATCATTAGTTAATTAATGTCTAAAGTGATAACAGTTATGTCTAAACATACTTCAGTCCTCTGTTGAAGTCGTTTATTCATTTCATAGATTCGATAGTCTGGTTGACCGAAGTATGGCGTATGGCGTCTGAAATAGGGAGAGAACGGAGAAGAATAGAACGGATCTGTTTGGCTCTGAAGGCTCTGCAGCGGTTGTGCGGACCCAACACTTGACATCGCATTTGTGAACATCGGACGCATTGCTAACACTTTTACTCTTATTTTATTAAATAGTTTTGTTCATTAAATGATTAACCGTTCAATTGTTTGAATTTTGATTTCAATCAATCGGTAATTCATTTGAAAACGTATTCATTTGTCATTTCATTCAATTGAGTGAACACTGAATGCGCTTTCACTGCAATTCACTTCAAAAACAACATTTTTTGCAAAATATTTGACAACAAATTACGTTGAATTGAATTGAATTGATGCCAAATATGCAATTCTTTCAATCAA
Organism: Nanhermannia elegantula; assembly: GCA_034699485.1. Lineage (NCBI taxonomy): Eukaryota > Metazoa > Arthropoda > Arachnida > Sarcoptiformes > Nanhermanniidae > Nanhermannia > Nanhermannia elegantula. Next base: position 1,023 of record JAQGCH010001268.1, on the reverse strand, counting down.
ATCATTATTATTATTCATAAAATTATGAAAAATAGTTTCAATTATTTTATTTAATGACTCATTTATTATATTTATCTGACAAACAATAATATGACTTAATTTATATTAAGTTTTCATGAACTGTAAGGAAATTACAATTATGTAACACAAAAATGAGCTGATTTTTTGACCCCATTCTAACTCTATTTTAACGTTATATTCAATGGGAAATGTGATCGCTGACCCTCCATTGACCCCCACTCACCCCCTTTTGCATTACATAACTTTTGAAGGAGTGCCTATCAAAGTATTGCAATTATTGTAAGATAATTATAATAGAAATACATTTGTATAAAGATTTGCATTTGTTTATTATTAAAATATAATTGATTTGTTAAAAAGAGTTAAATATTTGTATGAGTTTTGCATAAAACCGATTAAATATTATATATTTTGCAGATTATCTCATAATTTGAAGCTCTATTTCATAATAAAATGCGATGTATTCACAAATGAGACGTCGTTTGTGTTATTTATGTTATTAAATGGAAAGCTATTTAAATAATTATTTGATTAATCAATAAATGACTTTAATTTTAAAAATTGAAACTTTGCTTAAATTAAAGCTAAGAATGATTGCAAACCATTTCAATGATTGGTCTTTAGATTGTTGTTAAAAACAACGTACCATTAAATACATAAATAAATTAATAATTAGTTCAATAACTTTAATAACTTTTCAATATTAATAATTAAGACATTGATATCCGTCTCATATAATGAATAATAAATTGCTTTAAATAATAGTTAGCATTGATTTCAATGTTTTATTAAAATTGAATTATATTTCTCTTTAGTTATTAAATAATATTCACATTTGAATCAAATATTTGAATAAATGCTTTCAAAGCCTTTCTATTCCCAAAAGTGATTATAAATGAAAAACTATTTATCCATTTATTTGTCTAACATTTAAAATAATGTTTTTTATGTCAAATATTAGAAATAATTGAATGTTTTTAATAATAACCTCAAAATATTATT
>JAQGCH010001267.1:0-16477 GCA_034699485.1 Nanhermannia elegantula | reverse complement strand
ATTAATTCACAATAAATATAATTTATTAGATAGAAAAATATTGGTTTTGTCAAAATGATATGTTGGGGTCCTCTTTATACTTGTCCGGCTCTTATTTAGAACTAAAATAAAGCTATCATTGAATTAGACATAAGATTTGATTAATTATTAAAATGTATGAAAAGCTAATTTAAAGCTAATACAGTATAAACTTTACACAATGCAGACTCAATCATAGCTCAACCACTATTGTAGAGGTTTTTTTTAAATAAATTTGAATGTCAAACAATAGCTTATCTTTATTGAATTAGCATACAATTGGTATACCTGACCATTTAGGCCTATATACAATTGATTGCTGGTGTTTTGACATTAAATGAGGTGAACAGGAGCTGAAAACATTTTTTTGACGTTAGAATTAGAAACTGATGTATAATCAAATTAAGATAACTTTTATCAAATCAATGATTCAGAGTTTGTTCACTAATCAATTGAGGATACACTACAGGACTTGGATATACTTCAAAATACTTGTTATTATTGTAAAGCACAAAGTGGGGTAACGCAAAGCATAGCCCTACTGATCTCACTTTAGTCCTTACAATGCTTACAATAATGATCATATAATAATTGCTTATCAAATAAAATGTTGAAAAATAATTTGTTTTATGAAATAATGTAATGTAAGCGCTAATTATTTCATACCTTCCATTAATTCATAATTTCTTCTAATAGTTTCAGGTATTTTAGGTTTTGTGACTCTGACCGCCTGTACAACCAGTCCGGGCGCGAATTCATTTAAATCTCTCTGAAGAGCAGTTTTGAGGTTTTCGTCGATTTGGTCGAAGAGATCGATATATACTTCTTGTAATGAATGAATTGAGCAAAACTGGTTCAGCTCGTGATGAACTTTATTAAATATAAGCGCCTTATCGTAGTCGGCAGTGTAGTTACGGACGGTATCGTATCTGCGCTCAAAACAATTGAACAAATGTTAATTATATACTCAATTTGCAACTAATTGTTTCGGTTATTAGTATTAATATACCGGTAGTTATTACCAAATACATAGTTACGCCTTTTTTTAGTTAAGTATAAACTCGAATACAAACAAAACTAACGAATCATATATGAATTGATTTAATTAATGGCAAAAACAAAGACTTAGGGTTTGAATGAAATGAAAAAATTTGTAAATAATGTTTCCCGTAATTGAAAAGGAGTGAAAGTGTGATCTGAGACATACACAGCCTTAGCCTGTAATATGTTGACGACTTCTATTCGGTCGAAATATATCATAACACCACCGCTTGTACCGCACGGAACGTTCTTCACCTCATCTGTCTGTAGAGTGACTTGAATTGACCGAAAAGTGGTGAGAAAGGGAACCATCATATGAAAGCCAGGATATGATGTGGTCTCCAAGAGAGCGCCGCCTCTATAGTACACACCGACGTGTCCTGACATATATTAAATCATTTTCACTATAATTTTCATATCAATTATAATCTGTTTATCGCTTAATAATTATAACAATAAAAAAAAGTGTATTAAAGATAATGAATATGTGGTGAGTTTTGGCCAAACCTTCCTCTATCTTATGAATGGATGAATTGAATGCAACCATTAATAAAGCAATGGCTACACCGCTCGCTATCAATACATTAGACATTAATTAATTGTTTATTTTAATTAAACTAATGTTAAAATACAAACACTTTTAGTACTATTAACATAAACACTGAAATAGCTATTAAAGTGTTTTTCACTGTTTATGACATTACAAACAACTTTCCGACACGTTATTACACTAATTGCATGTTTTGCTTCACGAAAATCTCATTAAAAGTAATACTTTTCATAAATATCTCATTTATTTGAAAGTTAAAGAACATATGATTTAAATTTTGTAAAATATTTCAAAATTATTATTTAAATGATTATCTTTTGTTATTAATTAAAATTAATTTGATTCTATTTTAAAAACAAAATAATAAACAGTGTTTACTGTATTAAAATTAAACACAAGTTATTTTTCAAATTATAATAACTTTATTTAAAATTTATAACTATTATACATTCAGATCTATGCGATGTTTAAGTTATTGTGTATAATAAAAGGTATAATAGATTCGTTACAGATAAAGGATTTGTTGAAAAAACTCGTTCGTGCAATAACGGAATAGATTTCATATATAATAGTTTATGAGTTAAGCCTATATTCCAATTTAATATTTATACTTAGATAAGGATTACGTGCCGGCATTAATTAAAAGCGGGCTTTTTACAAATCCAAATAATCAGAATATACCAACTTATCAATATTTGCTGTATCAATGAGCAAATGTATTGCCTAATCAAGTCTTATCACTAAGAATTATATTATTATGAACGAAGGCGTTTGCAATAGTTATTCAAAACACACATACTTTCATTTCATTAGATAAACTTAAAAATATAATAAATTATTTATTCCAAGTGTTATTTCTAATGATATCCATAAGCTCATTGTTGGTCCATATTGTTGGTCTATGTTGATGACCAGCCTATGCTCCATGCTCAGCTAGAGGGTCCTTTTTGAGCCGATGCTCAGGCTTCAGGCTCTTAATGATTGGCCTAAAAACTTGTATGTAAAACTTGCCATCAATTGACAGTAACTTAATATTTTACATTATCTGTTTCTTATTTCATATAACTATAACTTTTATATTACCTGTACTTTTGTTAACTCTGATTATTAATTGGTAGTATTTTTGTCTTACGCTTATATATTATATTTATTTCTAATTTCAGCAATTAGTGCAGTCTCACAAGTAAGGGTTATCTCATTTTTTTACAACTTGAGATTTTAACTTATCTAAACAGGTCAAAATCAATTCTAATTATGTTTAAAAATCAATATATGTTTCAATTGAAATTTTTTTGCAATTAAATTTTGTTAACTCTGTTCATCAGAAGTGTAAGAGATCTTTACAATCTACAGGTAGAGCAAATGCATAATATGTAACACTGTCTGCTTGTATAGTACAGCCCAATTGTATTGCTATTTCCTAAAAACAAGTGTCAAATAAGCCTTAACTTCCAAAAATGACCCAATTCTGGAGAAATATTTTAAAAGCTACGGATTTTATGCATATTTTTTGGTTGTACTGTATGTCTATATTATGAATATGAAAAATTTTGTTTTTGTTCAGAACTCATTCGATGGCCTTCAGTAGTATTTGATTGATGGCCTCGATGATCCAATCCGAGAGGTTGACACACATTAAAGCTGTATTTAATAAAATGTTAAGCTTTAGTTCATTTAGAAACTGTCACAACTGTTATGCAGTAGTTTTGTTCAAATAAATGAATTGAATACTCAAACCTTAAAACAAAATAAATTAACTTTTGATCATTTATTTATTAATAGCTCATTATTTGTGTATATTTAACTTTTAAATATCTTGGGAATTACTGCAAATATCTGACAAGAATTAATACATTCAATAAAATATTCGGGATTTTGAGCCATTACTGGCAGACAATACTTGTCATCAAAACATTGAACATTTCTTCGACAGCCTTCAGCACAAAGTGTTAAATATAAGAATTAGACGAACGGTTCCTTCGCTGACATTTTTCAAAAGATTGCAGGTAACTAAACATGACTCGCAGTTACTTTCACTACAGGCTCCACTTCTTACCTCGAGACCACTCAAGTCTTCGTATTGATCACGAGCTTTTTCTAAGACATTAGCAAACGGAATATCTCAATCCAATATCTCATCGAATAGTTTTTCATTGGATTGTTTTGTATTTTTTTCGTCTTCTTTTTCTTTATAACAATTATAATATGAAAAAATGTTCTTACATTGAAATACTATGACATGAAGTCTAGTTATTATCATTAGTTTGCTTTACTTTAAATAAAATGTAGTAATAGACGAATTCAAATAAACCATTTGTTTCATTTATTTTTCTAATAACTTACTGTATTTATAATAGTTTATTAAACTTTTAATTCATTGTTTCAATTAAATGGTGGAATAATTTCCTTTTAATAAATAAATTTAATTTAAATGAATGCGCACGTATAGTATCAAAACTCTGAATTCAAGTAAAATTATTTTTAATGTAATTTAATTAAAATTTTGCATAATATTAAATTTGTAAACTAATTAATTAACTTTTTCTATAAAACTGTATAATACATATTTAATTCCAAAGGAATTAAGGTTTAATTTTCACTATTAATACTAATTATTAAACTTTCTGTGCTTATTGAAAAAAATTGGTGAATAAAATTTTTTTTGGCGGGAAAACGATTTTTGATCAAATATTATCTGTTAAAACCGATAAGTTTTGGTACCCCCTCTGAATTTCGAGAAATCTTGAAATGAACCCCCACTTAGGTTCGAAGCTTGCACAGGTATGCTTAACACACTGATTTGCAGGCATTATTAGTGCTTAAATTATTAATATATCAGATTCTGATATTTCTTTCTTTTGACTGATATTTCTTAAGCATAGCAATAAATTACCTCTAGTTTTAAATTAAATAAATTTTATTGCTTCTCAATACTCAATAATACTTTCAAATAACTTAATAAACTTTTCATTTAACAAAAAATAATCATAAAAGTGATAGAATTAGTGATCATTATATTGAAGTAACAATAATTACAATTAAAATAAATATTTAAACAACCAAAACAGTATTTTACTTATATACAGGTAATACCCAATGTAGTGATACAATAAACTGTATAAATAACAAACAAAACATCAATAAAATATGTTTTTATTAAATCTATTTGATTATAGACTAAGATTTTGAAGAATATAAATATTTTATAATGTTTAAACAATATTAATAAGTTGAGAATAATTTTGTATTTTTCGTGATAACTAAAAATTCAAAAAATTGATAATAAGTTTTCAAAAAGTATATCAAGACTCCACTCATTTGCAGCTCTATAGGATTTTTCACACATTTGCTGATAATTTTTAGAATAGCATAAGTCAATGATAGCAATTGCAAAGTCTTTGGCCATTAAATCAAAGTCTTGAGATATAGGAACTAATCTTCCAAATTCAGAGCTAACAATATCGAGTGGCCCTTCGGTGGCAAAAGAGACAACAGGAAGTCCTGATTTCATAGATTCCAAAAGAGAAAATCCAAACGGTTCTGTCAAAGAAGGAGATACGAAAAAATGTGCTTTTCTTAACTGATCCAACTTTGACTGACCGGTTAGCCATCCATTAATCTTAACTTCTATAAGCTTTAAATTATTAACTTTTTTCTCAAGAATAGAAAGAAATTTATTTTCTTCCATATAAGACATATCTCCACAAATATTAAGTTGTAAATGATTCGCAAGTTTAGGATCCATTTTCTCAATACAATTAAATGAATCTAATAATAGATCGACACCTTTTTGTGGAACTAATTTACATAAAGCCAAACATTTGATTTTTGTAGAATTAGATAAATTTTTTGTAGAATCGTAACTAATTAGTGGGTCTCCGATTACAGGGCCTTTTGGTAGACCCCACGGAACATATCTCACCTTATGTTTGATATTAGGATAGAGTGAAGCCGTTATTTTTGCCAATTTTCTTGACGGAACAAATACTGCCTGTGATAATGACATAATAAAGTTTTCCTTTTCTAATGACTCAGTTATAAATTTAGGTAAAATCCAGCGTAAAAACCAAGTTTTAGATATCATAACAAGTTTATATTCATCTAATTTGAATATATTGAAAAAAATTGTTCTTATAATATCTTTAAAGTGGAGTTTCTTGAATGGAATACATCTACTGTTGAACATTATTTTCAATGGAACTAAACTGTGAACTGTATGAACCAATTTTATTCCTCTTAATACTAATTCCTTTAACAATCTTTGTTCGCACTCATAGACTATAGTCGTTACACATATGTCTCCCGGAATAGCATCCGATCTGATCCATGAAAGAGCTGAGTGCCCAAAGTTTTTTAGATCATCAATAGTTGACGAATATTTCGCAAATGATTTGAAATATTTTTCCAGATCTGATACTTTTTTAGAGTTCTCTGTTTGAAAGAACTTAAATGTCAATCCTTTTGCTTCTGGAACTGCCGGCTCTTCATCTCCGCATTTAATACCACAGAAAACAACTTCAATGTTATTCTCCAAATGAAAGTTAAAATCTTTAAGTTGAGAAATGATAACACGCAAAAAGGTGTTAATGCCACCAATGAATGGACTAAATTCTAACTCAGAGCTAATAAAGTAAATTTTTCTGTGTTTTCGCTTCGAAAAACTTAGTGAATTGTCAACAAAAGGCCCAGAGATTCGGATCAATTCATTTAAATGGGAGACTGAATCGATAGGTTGCAACTTTTGAATAGCATATAAATCAGAAGTTGATTTTTGTAAGCAATTACTGGTAATATTGATGTATAAAGTCGGCTCATTTAAAGGTTTGGACTTAAAGCTTATATTTTCTTGTGACAGAACATCTCGTTTACAAAAAACAGGCATTTTATGGATAAAACTATCAATTTTATGATCATATTTTTGACTGATATGAAATTTTTCCTGAATTGGATGACCAGAAATGAATGGTGAGATATGACAACTATCTATATTCATATCTTTAATGTATTGAAACTGTACTGACAAACGGTATGGTGAAGACCATGAAAAGTAAGGCCAAAGTGCAATGTAATCTCCTTTTGCAATCTCCAGCGACTTCTTAAATAAACTCAATTTATCTGCGATTATAACTCTTATTTGATCAGAAGATGAAACAAATGAATAGATAAACCCTTTAACTAAATCTTCAGTGTCTTTATCGCATACGATAAGTAATTCTCTATTAACTGATGGCCATCTTTGTCGGCAAAAACAGCTGACACTCGAATAAATCATGTTTTCGTCAATGTTTTGTTCGATATTTTCCAAAATCATTATACAACTGATGAAACTGTTTATATCATTCTTAGTGTATTGGGAGAGGAAAGCGCAAGGAATCCTATGACTTAGTTTAACATTGCTTTGGAATAATGTGAAAAATGATGAATAATTGCCTGATTTGACGAATGGGTTCCAATCATATGACTGATGCAATTGCCAAACACAGTGATTATAGTTTGCTAAAGCATTTCGTCTGAGAATATGATGTTTGTGTAAAATACCTGTTCTTATTGCAAACAAATAATAGAGTGTATACTCTGTCCAAATGGCTGTTGGATATAATTGTATTCTAAATTTGCTAAGAATTGAATACCACTTTCCTTTATTCGGATGAGATTTTTCTATAAAACTGCACAACTCTTTTACTATTTTTACAGATAGTGTCTGAGGTGTGACTCCTATTCCTTCATTAAGTGAATTGAGAAAAGTAGAATTTATTCCCAACAGTTTTGCTGATCCTCTCCACCAGTTCTGATGCAAAATTATATCTTCTGTTTGATAATAAGAACGAATTTGGTTCTTATTTTCGCAAATAAGATCAGAATATTTTAATGATTTAGTTAGTATGCAATCGGAGTCTAATACCAAATAAAATTCTGTGTCCACAAAGAAAGCGGCCGATAGTTTGAGGAGTTGTTGTTTAAACCAACCGCTTCTCCATATAGGAAATGAATTACATTCGCAGAGCACAGACTCTGGTATAAGTTCTGTTTCTTTGATGAAACGTATTTTCTTTTGCCATAAACTTTCTCCAAATGACAGAAAACGAATCATTTTGTTGAAATCAATTATCGGAACTATTATTAAAACAGTGCTGACAGATGACAGACAAATAAATTTTTGTAAAGATTTGAGAAGATTTGCAAGGTATTCAATATCATTAATAGTAGCAGGGATTACAACAGAAAATTGTCTCTCATTTTCATTCTTCTTATAATAGTAATCCTCTTTTCTTAATTTCGATTCTCCTATAGATTTTCTAAAATAGTTGTTTGGATTAAATTTGAATTCTGTCAAATTTGAATAGTTTATGAATTTAGTGCTCTCGTGAATAAAATTGATCAAATTCTTAGCAGAAGAGACATCAATTAAATGTAATTCTTGTAATTTGAGGACGAGCTCCAACTGATGATTGTTTCGCAATCTTTCATTCGGCACAACAATAATCTTTTTGCCATAAGTTAATGCTTGCAAAACGGTCGCAGCTCCTCCATGGCTGACCACTAAATCCGCTTCTTTTAATAGATCAGAAAATTTATGAGACGGTAATAATTTGATAATTTCTGTCTTAAGTAGTGAAACATTAGTTTTTTGCTTTAATTTTTCGTACAATTGAAGTGATCCGATTTGAACAGTCAAATGAGTGAACCCATTATTTAAGAGAAGCATCTCAAAGTGTTCAGAAAGCGCTACACTCACGAGTTCAACAAATTCTGTGGTCCCAACAGTTACCAAAGCTTTTTTATTATTATTCTTGATTTCCGTTTCTGGATCTGAAGTTTTTAGATCAATAATATCGGAGAAATCAGTTTTGAATAGAGGCGAAAACAAAGGTGATAAACCATGAGTTACGCAAAGTTGCGGCCAAAAAGCGAACATAGAGTCCACAAAATTTCTCAAAACAGTTGCAGAGGTGGACAACGTCTTGACCCGGGCAGCACTTTCTATATAAATTATTTTTGTATTAATTAAACCTATTTTTCTGAGAAGAGATGCTGCTATAGTTGGAGGCACACAAATACTCGGCCCGTTTGAGATTAGATAATTAGGTTTATGGCGATATATAATAAGAAAACTTTCTATAAAACAGCAAAAACTTCTGAATAAAACAATAGGAGAAAGAATAGATGTGTGACAGTGTTCTCGTGGACGTGTTAGTCGTTCTGTGAAATAATTTCGTTTATAGCTGTTTTCGAATGAATTTAAGTCACATAAAGTGTACGGATCAGAATAGCCCACAGCATAGATCGGTAAATACCTTTGCCATTCTATTTTAGAGAGAATATTAAACATTTCCCATGAATGCCCACCAGATCCGAGTATTACAAGAGCTGATGGCTTGTATTCAGCAAAACCGTGTTCACCAAAAGGTATTGTAAATTTCAATTTTAAATAATAAAATATGATTAAAGACCAGAAAACAAAAAGTAATGTCCATATATTTAAATAAATGAAATATACCATTAAAATAAATGGTAATATAACTTTATGAAATGAATTTAACTTTAAGTCAAACATTTTACTGAAATCGCAAATAATTTGTTTCATATTTTTATAGATATGACACCAAATGAATTGAATCTATTTAAAAGTTAAGTTAAAACTATCAGTTTATATACAATAGAAACTAGTGAAAGAAATTGAACCTAATCAGATTTCATCAAATCATGACACCAAAATATATCTACTTCTAGGAAATCACTTAAATCATTACAACTCAATGAATATGAAAAAATAATCTTTAATGGAAAAATCCTATTATTTTTACGCTTTGAATTTTTCGGGAATTCATAATATTATTCTTAAAGCTGAGAACTAAGGTATAGATTAAATTAAAATAAGTTTAAAGATCTAAAAACAAAAGAATAAGTTTAATTAGTGATAAGCACTGATTCCCAAATAACTTATCATTTTGAATATTGTATTTAATAGATTATATGATTTGATTAGCTATAACTTATTTGATTTCCTACTCATTTCATAGAATTATTACCCATTATTCATAGAATTGACTCTTGAAGAGGGTGTAAAATGCTCATTAGTTTTATGAGACAATTTTTTCTAATGAAGTTCTCTTCTATTTTTCTAGTTTTATAAAAGTATATTTAATGCTTACAATAATTGAAAAAATTGCTACTACGAAAATGCAGAGACACTGTTTATTATATTTACTTTCTCTTTTGCTCGAAATCAATTTTAAGTGTTGTTTTTTTGGTTTTTGGCACTATGTTTAATTACAATGCAAGCCTGAAATACTTACTAGTAACCCTTTATAATAAACTTGAATTTTTATATCGAGCACGTTTAGAATGACATCAGCAGAATAGTAAGCAAAACAAGTGATTTTATAATATATATATATATATAAATAGGATATCAATATGATGTAAATATGATATAAATAGGACATAAATAGAATATAAATAGGATATAAAGAGATATAAAGGTCCATAAGAAATCATTTCGAGGAAACCTGATATCTTATTGTTTACAGTACGTATATTTTTATTATTAATAAAATTAAATTACTTAATGTCTGATAATTTATGGCATATAGTGTACTCTTCACGTGCTGTGCTGTTTAGTTCAAAAGGAGATAAGATATTCTAAATGTATTGAAAACAAATCATAGCTATTTTGTTGTAATATTCTTAAAATATTTGTGAGATTTTTTTGCAAACATTTTTTTTCAATGATTTATTTTTAATAAAATAACAAAGTTAATAAAAAGGCCTCTAATAATTATTTGATCATATGATAGGATATAAATTAACGTTTTCATCAGCCAACTCCCTAATGAGAGAAGATCTCACTAAAGCTCAAATTGAAAACCAATGAGATTTTTACAGGGATAACCCCGTGTCGACATGGGCCATAGGGATGTTAAAAAACACTGAATATGTGACCGGCATATAGCAGAGCCTGGGGTTCGAACTCACGACCCTTCGATCAAGAGTCGAAGTCATAGCGCATTGCGCCAGTCTCCCCGCGACTAAATTAAATTTAGTTATCCTAATATCAATAGTTATATAATAATCGATATTCTATTAATAGAAATTCTTCCAAACCATTCCCATTTGAATCCCTACTAACTAAACATTTAGATCAGAGGATCCCAAACAGCGATATCTAAAGAAGTGAAAGGATGTATTCGATAACATTATTCAAAAGAAAAAGGGATAAAAAAATATGAGTTGAAATTGAAAAAAGAAATTTCACTCATTAAAAACTTTGATTAAATATTTTTGTAGAAAGACATTTAAGAGCGCGCATGCAATTTAAAACGTTTGTCACTAAAATTAATACACTTTTCAAAACATTAATTATTAGTAGTGCCCAATCGTTATTTCGTTAAACTAATTAAACGAAATAAAACACAACAAAAATAAGCAGGGTTCGCTAAAAGGGGTGTACACCCCCTGAAAAATTGGAAAACTAGACCACCATAAAATTTTTCTTTAAAAATTGTCGCTTTTAAACTTTTTGTAGATCTATATTTTTGAAAGACAATATATATCTTTTTAACGCAAAATATTATAGAAATTTTGGCGCAACAACGGATTTATCAAAAAAATTTCCTTAGATAAAGCTGAGCTTTACCGTTACTATGTTTTTGGGGAAAAATCAATTAAAAAAATGGCGGAAAATATTTTTGAAATAATTTTGGCCGCAAAATCGATTTTGTAAAAATATTGTCTTATAAAACCGATAAGTTTACCCTCCACTAGAATTTCAAAATTTTTCAGACTCACACCCTGCTCCCCCCCCCCCTGACGCGAAGGGGTCTGGCGAACCCTGAATATAAGTAATAAAGTTAAACAAGTAAAACTAAATACTATAAAAACATTTTTTTCTCCGTTATTTTACATATACTTTGATTAGTGTAAATTATTTATCTTTAATTAAATGATTTCAATTAAATGAGATGTCAATTTATTAAAAAATATTGTTTTAATTTTGTGCGTTTTGCATATTAAGAAATGCATAAAAACGGCCCAGTTTCAATATACTGATTTAGGGTATTTAGGACCGTTACTACCAATAACTTTTAAAACGAGCATTTTATTAAGATATATACTTTTGTGTTTGGCATAAGTTATATCTTTAGCCAACTGTACAGCTTTATATACAGGCATTTCATTATGAGAAATAATTTTTTATCTTATTATTGGTTTCGTTCAGTTTTTTGAGTACACCTCTTATAAATATTAACTTTAAGCTGCTATACGTGAAAGTATATATTTTAAAGTGAGAGTTTTCAAAGAAATAGATAGTACATAGTCAATTTAGGGTGAATTTGGGATTTAGGCTCTATTAAGGTAAATTAGGTTCACAATGTCAGATTAGGGTAAATTAGGCACGACCCTACAAATTGAATTCCTGGTAATAACAAATAAAACTAATTTTTAATATAAATTAACGAATAAACAACAAATTCTTTTTAAAGCTATATAAGCATACGAAATATTTAAAAAAATAAACGAAATAACCGTAGGCACTAATTAACAGTAAATATCAGGTCTCAATGGTGAAAAAGCATAGTTTTCAATGATTTAGCTTTTATTATAATGAACTAATTATAAAGTATATCCAGTTTTGCAATAATGACCTTTTTGACGGTTTAATTTATTATTTTAATCTAATTATGTTTTGATTTTAGAAATCAAAATACGATTGAAATAGAAAACTTGATATCGAGACAACAGTACGAAGTTTTTGATTTTATATTTAACTTAAGGTTGAGTTAGAAGAAAAAGTACTCATTAAATTATTTCAATGAATTTTATTTACTAGCTTAAAATTAATAAAATTAAAGTAAAAAAATGCGATGGACTAGTGGTGTAAACCTTTTAGAAAATATAATTTTCATTAGAAACATAAACTTTCTGCAAAAATTTCTAACTACATGAATGTAATTTATTACACATAATTAGCGTTTGCCGAATGCTCCTACTCCATTACGCCGAGGGTAAGGTCCCACGACGTTACGCCCAAAAATTTGGATTTTATTTTGATGTCATAAACTCCTCGTTTTGATTTCAATTTTTTTTCTTGAAAACTTGCTGAGGAAAACTCATAACAAATAAAAATATAATTTATTAATATGAAATATGTATGTTAAGACATAGAAAATAGTTTAATGTATAATCGTATAGATTTAAATATTAAAATTGTGTTATTATTACCCCTGAATATTCCCGTATTTAAAAAACTCACTGTAAGACCGTTACCGGTGAACACTTGCAGTGGCGTAACCACTTCTTTCCCGATTATTTTACCTTGGGAAATAAATTTTTAAGCATATCTACATTTCCTACTGATCCTAAATATATCTTTAGTTAGTCTTCATAATGACCACAATTCAAATATAAAATATAAAAGGAGACACTTCTGTCCATTAATTATAGAGATAAGTTCTCAGTTTTTAGGAGTATTTGGAGCAATAGAGGGTGCCGGAGTGGGTTCAGGAGTTTATTCTTCGGGAGCACAAATCGACAAACGCTACACATAATACAGGCTGAGAGCCTAGTCTCGTACTCTCGCTTTAGTCTATCAGTATATTAAAACTAGTGTTGGGTGAGTCCCAACTTTTTGGTTCAGTCTCAGTCTTAGTCTTTAAAAAAATTCAGTCTGTCTCGGTCTTTGGGACTGAGACTGAAATCGTCAGTCTCAGTCCCAAAGACTGACCCAACACTAATTAAAACTAAGAAAATATAAAAAATATAAAAATCCTTCTGATTGGTAATAAGTATTACAATTTAGTTATTTGATTCCAATTTTGATAAAAAAGACTTCATATTTATAAGTGATAGTGTGTTCAATTTGTACTCATATGTAGTTCAATGTGTCGAAGTACAGTATTCTGGATAGCAACGGCAAATTAGCAAGTTTTCATTAATCATATCGCGATTCATTTAGCCAAAGGGTTAATCATTTTTTTACTATTTAGTAAATTTAAAGATTTGATTAATTATATTACTATTAAATTATTTATTTAATTAAACAAAACTACGTTAAAGGTCACTCGAATTGTGGCAACACTTTCATAATTCATTTTGAGCTTAAATCAAACTTTTAATCCCACCTTTTGAACAAAGAAACTAAGATTTTATTCTCTAATCAATTTAGAATTAGTATTATAAAAATTTTCTACAAATTTTACCAGAAATGACTTCAATGAAAGTAATACGATATGATATCAATCATCTTATGTAAAGGAAATGCATAAATATTTATTTAAAGTTCAAATGTTTTGGTAATGTTTTATACAAATAGCTGTCAAATAAAACAATTTTATTTGACTTTAGTTTTCTTAAACAAAAAACTGATGATTAAAACAATAAATAAAAAAACCTCGATTACAAACATGACAACTGTAGCCATTTTATAATTATAATTTTCTAATAATAATCCCCCAATAGTTGGTCCAATAAAACCTCCTAATGATATACAGGCGAAAAACATTCCAGAAACGAGTCCATAAGTAGCAGCGTTTTTAGGAAGACCTCTATTATTAATTGAAAAGCTGAGTGCATGTGAATAACCGCTCACTTGTTTAGAAGCTGTTCCGATGCCAAACATTAAAAGAGATACTATTATAAGCCATAATTTTTTATCGAGTGATATATAAGGCAAAGGACCGATTAATATTAGCCCTAATATACATAATAGAGAACCAAATATTGAAAATAGAGTTAAGTTATGATTAAAAATATCACAAAATTTGCCCCAAACTGGAGCCGTCAACGTATACATGAGACCTATGCTCACAAATATAGTACCAGTCATTAAAGGGGTTAATGAAAACTGTCTTAAATGTGGTTCTAATGTCGCGGCATTGAAGCCAATCAGACTCAATGCTGTTGTGATTACTAAAGCATCTAATATTATAATTGGATTCAATATAAACTTTGTAATACTAATGTCTGTTTTTAAATCAGTTTCAATGTTATTATTAGAGGTTTCGATTGTATTGATTTCATTTGTAATAAATATTAATATTATTGAAGCGCTGACTGTCAACAAAATTCCTAAGACTAGAAATGGTAGACTATATCCGCCTAATTGATAGAGCGCTCCACCAATGACCGGACCAATAATCAAACCTAAACCGAAACACGTTTCCATTATTGAAAACATTGTCGCACTTTTATCAGCAAATTTGTATGTTATAAACGAATAACTACTGGTTGCAAATGCGGTCGCACCCAAAGATTCAATTATACGCAAAAGAAATGCTGGAATTATGAATAGTAACCCATTTGGTGTGTGATCTAATAGACCAAAAGCAACAGTACTGATACCAGTGATCGCAAGACCAAAGCCACACATTATATTTGGGGCAATTCTAGAAACTAATTTCCCAAAACTGAAAGATGTCAACAGCATTACTAATTCGTAAACACCAAATATTGAGGAATAAATCATTGGTGACGCGCCCTTCGATTCTTTAAGAAGAAATTAATAACTTTAAAGATAAGAATTTGCCAAAAATCAATACCAGTTGGTAATGAAATACTTTTATTTATTTATTTGCTCATTGAATCAAATATTTGCATTAATGTCATTACCTGTAAATAATTTTTTTAACTCTATAATTAATGCACTAAAGAGTAACTTAACTTCAATTCATTTAAACCTCAAATGTGAACATAAATAAAAATATTTGTATTTTAAAAGCAAAAATAAAACCTTTTTAATCCTATACTACAATATTTTTATTAATTAGTACGGGATAAGTACCGTAATTGAATGAATGAATACCTGCTTCTTTGGGAAAGAAGGGTCCTTGCAATGAGACCCCCGCCGCCACACATAAGTTACCGAAAGCAAGTATTGTCACAATCAGATAGTTATTATCATTAATTAAAGTATTAATTTTAGGTACACTTATGATAGAAATACTTTCCTCGTTATTATTGGTATTAAAAAAAATAGTGTTTCTATTTAAAGGATCCCCTTCTTTATCTTCTTCATCAAAATTTTCAATGTCGCACATAATTAATTAAAGTTATGTTATGTTAGTGATCAAATTTATTATTCAGATCAGGAGATATTTTTGTTCACTAAATTGAAAGGTAGTTTACTTTATTTATACAAATAGTCTTTAAAACCAATTAAACAAATGTCATTGAATGTTACATAAAATGATATTATATAACACTATAAATTAAAGATACGTCAAATTTTATCAAATTTAATAGATATGGTATTCAAGTACTGTTTATAAATACTCCTTATTTGCCCGTTTTCAAAGTTTACATGGGATAAGAACAAACTTAAACAAACCTGACTGATTAACGTGAAGGCAAATACTGTATATCTACTTTATATGCATTACTAGAAATAGAAATCTAATCAATGAATCTGAAGTTTTTGGCAAATTAAACGTGATTTCAATTCTAATAATGAATTCAATCATTTTTGAGTAAAGTGTCAATTTTGCTTAAAAGAGCAAAGTTATAAATTAATCAATAAAATTGAATTTCAATTATATTTACTTTTTTTATTTTACAACTTATTGAAGCAAATTAAACATTTGATTAGACATTTGCCATAAACGTAATTACGTTTCGAATGCTATTTACAGGCATTCATCATCAGTGGCTTTTACTTTTTTTTAACTAACTTATAGTTAGTTTTTAACCAACTTGTAGTTAGTTTGAGTTCACATTTAAAGTCTCATATAAATGAGAAGTTTTTGATGAGAGTTGAGAATAGTTGAAAAGAGTTGAGTATTGATCCGATTAGAGTTGAGGTATCAAAACTTTATTTCGGTCATTTCTTGAGAAGCACTTTCTCACATAGCTCACAAACAATGTTAGAATACT